>JAPYZL010120603.1:0-10848 GCA_030522825.1 Platygaster orseoliae
GATGTAAACTTCATTTGAAAAATCCAAATTAATTAATTAACTATGATTGACGAATTAATAAAACAACAAAAAATACGAAAAATCAATAAAACTGAAATACAACTCAAAATAAATTTGTATAAAAAATTGTAAAATGATGAAAGTAATAAAAAATTAAATAAAAAATAATGAAACTTCAACAATGAAAACAATGTAGAAAGATAAAATAATAAAAATGTTGAAAAATGAAAATAAAATAAAACTAAAAATGATATATTTAATCAGTAAGACTAAAATATGAAATATGTAAAATCAATACAAAAATACATCACAAAAAAAAATACAAAAAAATGTAATGATAAAAAATGAAATAATAAAAACAACGAAATAATTGAAAGTGAAAGTAGAAAACAAACTCAAATATGATGAAATAGTGTAAATTGGAATAATTTAATTATATTTCACTAAAAATAAAATTTAAATAAAATACGATAAATGTAATCAATTAAACTTAGATATAATGAAACCTAAACAATAACAACTATGTAAAAAGATAAAATAATACAAATATCTTAAAATGAAAATAAAATAAAACTTATATTTTAAAAAATTGAATTAATTAAACTAAAATATATATAATACATGCAACAAAAATATTATAAAACTGGAACTTTACTAAAAATAAAATTGAAATAATAAAAATAATATTAAAAAATGCCTATGTACAAATTTTGGCATCGTCAAAAAATAATAAATGCAAGGTTTTTTTAATTTGTAAACTCCTTTAATTTTTAAATATTATTTTAAAAATAATTTTTTCTCTCCTAATTTTTAAACTCTTATAGAATTTTTCGAAATCATCTATGATTGAAGAATATCACAAAGACACATAAATCGTTTCAACATGGCAAGTTATTGTTTATACCTGTATTTGTGGCATATTATAAAATAAATGTCTATTATCTGAAGTAATACCTACTCCGTGAGATCGATGTCGAAAAATAAAAATCATATGAATTCAGCATTTTTCTGAAACAATATAGAATTTTTGCAGAAATAGCATTGTGCAAAAAACGTTACGAAATTACGATATTCCATGTTAATTGATATTTACGATAATTTTACGAGTTTAATGATTTTAGTGTTGTCGTTGAAAAATTTTCATTACAGTTTTTACAAAACTTGTAGAATAATATTGAACATAAAAAATAAAAAAAGTCTTAGATTTTCTTATCTTAAGGTAAAAAGTTGAAAGCGTTAAAATTAAGATTTTCATTTACAATAGTTTGAGATAGGAATATTTACTATAAAACATGTTTCAAAGATTACATAGAAATACAAAATAAATTAAAATATTCCGGACTCAACATATTTATATTTTTGGAAAATATTTTTTTATCTCTATTTTAAATTTAAGTAGAATATTTTCTCTAATATTAATTTAAATGTCATTATACAATTTTCGTATTTTTTTTTTTTTTGACTATTTAAAAACTGTTATTATTGTCTACAAATATTTCATTTATGAAAAATATTTTATTCTTCTTTATATAATTTAATAGTTGAATGAAAATATTTCAGTATTGTTTGAAAATGCGGAAATACAGTAAAAGCAGTTATGAATTTTAAGTTTTATTTAGTCCAAAATAAAAAAAAATTTTTACATTTATTATTGTAATATTTTATATCGTACAATTCTAATCAGACATCATTAAACGTCACAACTAAAGGTCAAAATTCAAAAACTTGAAAATTTTACAATCGAAATATTTTTTTTCTACAATCTTGAGAAAGGGACATTTAATAAAATTAACATGTCTAAATGTATAGAAATACGAATTGTATATTTACAGAGAGAATAATGCAAGTTCAAAAATAAAGAAACGAGAAAAATTAAGAAATTAGGGCAATAAAATAAATGACAAAAAAGTGCATAATTTTTCAGTTAAGCGTTGAAAATTTGAAACTCACTTGAATCATGACAAGATTTTGAACATTTTGTTTATAAAATTTTTTGCACGATTATTGTTCACGAGATTACTAAATTATTTACAAGATTTCGATTTTTTAATTTATAATATATAATACTTTCATTTTACTACAAACTTTTATATCAAAGTTTTTCTTACAACTTTCCATTAAAAAATTTATTTTACACTCTTAGGTCAAAAAAACGTCAAATCTCAACATGACGAACAGTTTATTCAAAAAGCCTCATTCAAAAATGCAAACTCCAAGACCCAAATTTTTGTACACACTGCACCTTTTAAACTAAAAGTGAAATATTTACAAGATCAATAGTTTCATACACGACTGTACATCAGGTTTCATTTAAAATTAGTGATGATTTTTTAATTTTTCATTCAATGTTCTTATCAGTTTCATCGTTCACAATCGGAGTTCTTTTACAATTCTACGACAAATCTTTCGAGGCAACTCGCAATTCGCGCCTTATTTTGCGACGTTGCCGGTTCGTTCTCCCACATTTATTTACTTTGAGCGATGCTCTTTCTATTTTCAATGGTTCATACACGTACGTCTTAGCAACTCGAACATATCCAAAAATACCTTCGTGTAAACTTGGTTGGAGTATGGTTAACAAGCGTCCTTCTTTGGAAAAATAAGTCCTAATTTCAAAGAATGACGTATAGTTTATTTTTTTATTTTACTTTAGAGTTTTTTCAAAAATTGTAAGACAGTTGTAAAACTTATTTGCTCACTATCCATTTTTTAAATCTGTCTACAATTAAGACAATCCCATCAAAAATCATAGTAAAAACTATAATACAATTTCGAAATTTGACTTGTTTTTCTATTTTTTAAAGAAGTTTTAACTTTTTTTTTTATTAATTTTTTAAAAGATTTTTAACATTTTTCTAAAATAAAGACTAAAACTCTAAAGGATCTTATAATATTAATCAATTTTCTTACAATTGTTACTGTTTTTTTTTGTTTTTGAGATTAAAAGTAGGACGAAATTCGAGCTTGAAGTGTATTGGAAATTAAATGATTTCCATCCAGTCGATAATGAGTTTTTTTTTATATTTTTGGGTGAAATTTTTTTTAATATAAATTTATTATTTCTTTTCCAGTCTCCGGGCGTTATGCCATTTTACGGAGACGCTGGTACCGGGTTCCGTCCAGCAGCCGGTTTCGGAAACGCTGTTTGGCACCAAAGTGTCACTCCGGTAGGCACGGTTACGGTGGAAGCAACGCCAGGAAGCTGGCCACCCCAGCAATTTATCCAACAAGTACCCGCTTCAAATCAGCTGGAAGAATTGCGATATCACCCACAATACAGCGCTGCTACACCATATCATCCCCAGCCAGGTAAAAAACTGATTCACAAACAACTGCAACTATAAAATATAGTGAAATGTGTAATTTCAATTGAAAATGTCTATAAATACATTCCAAATGACAAATTTTTTTTATGCTTCAATTTTTATGGATGAGACTGATATTCAAGTTATATGCAAACTGAAATTACACTGCTGATAATGTCTTTAATTTTGATAAACTGTCTTGGAAGTTTTTCATACAAAGGTGTGACTGATATTTATAGAATAATATTTTGAACTGCGATAAATGAACATAAACAAAAAATATAGTAATTAGTTGAAATTTCAATTAATATAGTCTCTAAAAATATGTTCAAAGTACACAAATTTTACCATGCTTTAATTTTAATGAAACTGTCTTGAAAGTTTTCAACACGAACGTATTGTTGATATTGATAGAGTAGTATTTTGAATTGGTATAAATGAAAATGGCCAATAAAATATAGTAATACATAAAACTTTCCATTAAACTTATCTAAAAATATACTGAAAATACAAAATTTTCTCTATGCTTCAATTTTTATGGATGATATAGATAATCAAGTTATATGTAAACTAAAATTACATTGCTGATAATATCTTTAATTTTAATAAATTGTCTTGGAAGTTTTTTAATACAAAAGTGTTACTGATATTTATAGAGTAATTTTTTAAACTGCGATAAATGAGCATGACCAATAAAATATAGTAATTTGTAGAAATTTCAATTAAAAGTCTCTAAAAATATAATTAAAAAGAAAAAATTTTTCTCTGCTTCATTTTTTATGGATGAAACTGATAATCGAGTCATATGTAAACTAAAATTAAATTATTGATAATGTTTTTAATTTTATTAAACGACTTGGAAGTTTTTAACATGAACGTGTTATTGACATTCGTAAAGTAGTATGTTGAACTGGAATGAATGAACAATAAACATGTCCAATAAAATATAGTAATTTGTAAAATTACAATTTACAGTCTCTAAAAATACATTCAAAACATAAAAATTTCTCTAAACAGCAATTTTTATAAAAAAACTGATAATCAAGTCGTATGCAAACTAAAATTACACCGTTCATAATGTCTTTAATTTGAACAAACTGTCTTGGAAGTTTTCAAAATAATCGTATTATTGGTTTCGTAGAGTATTATGTTAAACTGGAATAAATGAACATGTCCAATAAATGTAGTATTATTTGAAGAATATTGATTTGAATTTTCCTAAAAAAATAAGTTAAATATATTAATAAAAATAAAATTAATAAAATAAAAATATATATTAATAATAATAAAAAAATATAATCAAATATAATAATATTTATATAAAAATTAAAATCTCAATAAAAAATACACTTAAACTATAAGAATTTGTTATGAAGTTAATGAAGGTATAATTATCAATATTCTACATCTCTATGAAACGTTTGAAATTTCATACCTACATAATTTTTTATTCATAACTGTGAAATGCTCTACAATTGACAGTTGAACAATTTTCTTGAAAATACTGCAAAATTTTATAGAAATTTTAACATTCTTTGTTTATACCTAGTATGGATATATTTCATTTATTGATGATTCAAAAAACTTCATATCTAAAAGAAACTATCAATATTCTATGAGCTTTTTTTGAGATAACCAATAATTGTAGAAACCTAATAAAAAACCTTTGAACATTTTGAAGTTTGTTGAGTCGATATATTCTTATTAACAATAACTCTTATAAACAATGCTTATTTAGGAAAAAAAGTTTTTGACAAAATTTGAGAACGTTTACTGATTTTTCAACAAGTCTGCCTAATTTATCGAAAAGTATGGGATTTTTGAATACTAAGCGAATTTGGAGATTTCTGGTTACTTCACGTTTTAAACATCCTTCTAACTATTTTTGAATAATTTATTATTTATTTATTATTTATGAATTATTATTATTTATTTATTATGAAAAAAAAAATTCAAACTATTAAGCAAGTATCCAAAACATCCATAAAATTTACGGTTATTTCTGTGATAGGTGCCAATTACATTTTGTTAATGTTTCCAAAATTCGTATTCTCCGAGTGGCAAAAAGTATATTTACAAATCTGATTTTGAAAAAATAATTGCTGTAGAGTTCTAAGAAATTGTCTGAAAATTAATAAATTTCTGTCAATAATTTCATGGTATTCTGCAAATTTAGTTTTTATTCCAAAGTGTTTGAAAATATTAAAAGCATCTTTTTGATTTTCTAAAATGGTTGAAATGTTCATAAACTTGAATAATATATTAACATAGTATGTAAATTACTAACTGTAAGTACACCGTTGATAAGGTCGTTAATTTTAATAAACTGTCTTCGAAGTTTTTAATACAAAGGTGTTATTGATATTGATGGAGTAGTATGTTGACTGGAATAAATGAACATTCCTAAGAAATATAGCAATTTTCAAAATTTTCAAATTTCTCCAAAGACACACATAAAATACAAAAATTTATTATGAAATTAATGAAGATATATTTACAAATACTTTACACATTTATGAAATGTTTGGAATTTTATAACTACATACATTATTTTTTATTCGAAGCTGTACAAATTTTCTGGGATTGACAGATAATTGTTAATTTTTTTTTTAAAGCCTGCGAAATTCTATAAAAATTTATAGAAATTAAAAAAATTTATAAAAAGTATAGCTACAAATCTAATTTAAAAAAAATAACTGCTGTAAAGTTCTCAGAAATTGTCTGAAAATTAATAAATTTTCGTGTATACCTAACTCTACTGTATTCTGCAAATTTTATTTTTATTCTAAATTCCTTAAAGATAATACAAACATCTTTTTGATTTCCTAAAATAATTGTAATGTTCATAAACTTGAGTAATATACTAATATAGTATGTAAATTAATTCTATTTTCATTACATTTCATACACGGCATATGTGAAGTAATTACCCATTTTTCATGTTTTGTTTAAATTTCAGTTACTTATCAGCAACAGGCATTCATATCGACCGACCAATCCGCGTTCCAGCGCGCTGGGGCGCCAGGACAATACGCGATAACGGCTCAAACCGCGACTTTGACGCCAGTCACGTCGCAAGCATCCACGACGCAGAGGCCGATGAATGGTCAATTCGTGGAGTCACCAGCTCAATCATACGAAAGACAAGAATACGTCAATGGGTATCAACAACAAGTAAGTTCAATACAAAAATTCCCTCAAAAACGTACAATTTGCTAAGAGCATTCAAAGTATTAAAAGAAATTGATCTCAAAAACCACAGACAAGTTGTAATATTTATGCAAGAAAAGAGATTTTGAGTATGAAAATAAATTTTTTTCAAAAATTGTCACTTTGTAGTTTCTAGACATGGAATGAAATTAAGGTTGAATTTTTTTTTTGCAATATAAGCAGTTTGAAGGATTTTCAATTGTTAATTGCAAAGTGATATTATTACGAATTATGTATTATATTAATTAACTCAGTAACGTAGTTTTTGAAAAATAATAACGAAAATTACATTGAAAAACAAACAAAACAACAACTTTTCCTTTTAGGACGTGTCTATGAACCCGCAACCAGCGACGACGCCAACAAGTCGAAGCAACTCGACGCACCTAGAACCGTCGCAGCAGCAACAAGCTCAAACCCAAACGCAAACGACTCAAAATTCCCAATCGACTACAATAGCATCGACGAACGACACGCAAGTTAAGGGATTTGCGGCGATCGCGCAAAACAACGTGTCGGGAAACGAGATGCCTGGGTATCCACTTCCACCGGCCCAGCAGAGTTTACACAACTCTAACGGGTACCCAGGCTACGTTGAAATGGGCCAAATACACCAGCAGGAAGGCCAATGGCAGAGGCCTGGTATGAGTTGGGAGACAAAGTCAAATGAAGGACAGGATCAATCTGGCAACTGGCAGCAACAAGATGCCAGGATTAACTGGCAAGGAAACGACGTTCAGCAAGGGCAGGCTCAAAGTACGAGCCAACATATCCAACAACAGCAATGGGGGCAACAGAAAATCGAGGGTGGGAATACAAGGTGAGATTTAGAAAATAAGATGAGTGATCTATTCGATAATTATTATCTATGTATATAATTGTGATTGTATGCACGTTGTACCTTATAACTTCAAAACTACTGCTTGAAACGTCCTAAAATTTTGCACAGGTATTAACCACACGGGAAAAACAATAAAGTTATCACAACTTCATAAATAATAAGTGTTATTATACTGTCACATCGAGCTGGACCCCCCTCCCAAATTTACGCACAGCCCCTAATTGAAAATAAACGTCAAATGAATTTTTCTTCTCTCTCAGATCAACCCCGTCGAACCAAGTACCCTGGCCGGACACGCCAACAAGCCAACCGAACTGGTCTCCGGGAAGTGTCAAAAGCGAAAATCAAGTCCAATGGTCCCCGAGTTCTGAGAGCCAAGCAACCTGGAACCAGCAAAACACGAAGCAAGAGCTGCAAAATTCCGGTGAAAGGATGCTCTGGCAGAACGAGCAGAAGCAAAGCAATGACTTCCAGGAAAACGCTGACAACTCCGAAAACGGGGTCTATCAACAGCCATCGAATCGGGTCACCAGTCGTTTGAAGACTATGATACTGAACAAACAGCAACAGCAGCAACAACAGCAACACCATCAGCAGATGCTGTCGCAACACGCCAGCAACAGCGACTTCTCTTCCGACGAACGAGCACGCGAGTCCCACGAAAACGAGAAAAATTTGGAAAAACGAGGGGAACAGTACCAGAACAACAGAACGATCCAGCCGAACAATGAATCCTTGACCGGTAATTTTTTATTGCATGAGCCACCATCGTATTTGCCTGGCGGTGGTGGCTTGTGGAGTTGGACGGGCGGAGGTATTCAAAATGACACGAGACACGATTCGAAGACACGAGTATCGAGGAGGAAACAGGTCTTTTTGGCGGAGAACGAAAATAGGATCGAGCAAGACATTTACGAAAAACAAGTTGGACAGGAAAGGAAATATTTTCCGGAAAACCCGACGCTTCAGTACGAAATCGATGAGCGTTATTATCATTCGCAGACCGAGAAAGGGATTTTCGAGAATCTCAAGGGACAGAAGCACGTGGAGAATTTGAGAAACGACGTGACACCAGAGACGCCGGAGTGTGATTGTTTATCGGGTCAAAAGCGGGGTAAGTGTTTTTGACTTTAAAGTTTTTTTGGCGAATTTCACAACTTTCGCAAAAGTTTTTTTAGCGCTTACTAGTAAATCTGTGAGCTGAAAAGCGTTTGTGAGCTCACAGTGAAGTTACAGGTTAATTTTCAGTTACACGCCCTGCTGAAAAAAAATAGATGTTTTTAAGTCGATCATTTTTTATCATATTTCATCACGTTATTGTCCATTTTTTGTGATAAGAAATTAAGAAAAATGATTGAGTTTCTTAAGAGTCGATCATTTACATCATATTTCATCATTTGGACCCATTTTGCGCTATCCAAAATTATGTAAAACGATCAAGATTTTCAAGTCAATCATTTTTCATCGTATATCAACACGTTATCTACACATTTTTCTTAAAAAAGCTGTAATATTAAAAAATTGTCCAAGTCTATTATTGACATGTAAATAACAATGTAGAAGTATATTGAACAATAATAACGCATCATTTTAATATGATACAGTCTCACATAATATATTATAGTATATTACATAATTAATATAATATATTGAATATTATTATATGACAATAAATATTATTAAAATGTTCATAAAGTTTACAACGTTGACAAATCATACGAAAAGTTTTTTTAGAGATTTACCAAAAATAATATGAAACCTTGAAAAAACAAATTCGACGAAGTCACTAACAAGTACATTTTTAAAAATTCAAGAATACAAAAATTCTGAGAATTTTGATTCAAATTCTGAAATTTGAATTTTAAATTAAAAAACTCTTATTCAAATTCTGAAATTTGAATTCTAGATTCAAAAATTCTGATTTGAATTCTAAATTCAAAAATTCACTGAAAAAAATTCAAGAATTCACTTAAAGAAAGAACAAATTGAAAGAATTCACTGTGAAACTTCACTGAATTCTAAAAATTCTCATTTATATTCTTAAATTTGAATTATTAATTCAAGAATTCACTGAATTCAGTGAAAAAATTCAAGAATTTGAAAACTTTGAGAATTTTTATTCAAATTCTTAAATTTGAATTCTAGATTCAAAAACTCTTATTCAAATTCTGAAATTTAAATTCTAATTTTAACAATTCTGGATTAAAAAATTCTGATTCAAATAATATATTCGAAAATTCACTGCAAGAAAGAACAAATTGAAAGAATTCAATGTGAAACTTCACTGAACTCTGAAAATTCCAATTCATATTCTTATATTTGAACTATGAATTTAAGAATTCACTGAATTTAGTGAAAAACATTCAAGAATTTAAAAATTCTGAGAATTCTGATTCAAATTCTGAAATTTGAATTCTAAATTCAAAAATTCTGATTCAAATTCTAAAGTTTGAATTCTTAATTCAGAAATTCTGATTCGATTTCTGGTTCAAATTTTAAATCAATAATTCAAATCTCAGAAAAAAAAATTCTCATGTGATTTTTCAACGTTGTAAACTTTGTCAACATATTTTTCAAATATAACTCATCAGGTAACTCACAGTTAATGTTACATAATTCCTAGGTACAAAACGAATAATTAACATGCTGCAGTCGAATAAGAAATAAATGATTTTCCATTAGAATTTCGATTTACAAACTGGGTAAGAAAACATTTTCATATTAATATGCTTACACGGAGAAAAATGGTTTGGTTACAGCAACCATTGATTTAGTAAAATATGGACCGACCAAAGTTTTAGGTACTACAATCAAAACTTTGGTTATGACAACCAAAACTTGTGTTGTAGCAACTAATGATCAATTTCTATGACTGATGTTTAGGTTGCAATAACCAACTATTTGGTTATCATACCTGAAATTTTGGTTGTATTACCAAAAACTTTGGTGGGCTCATATTTCACCAAATTAATGGTTGATGTAACCAAAAATTTCTTTCCGTGTAAATTAAGTGAAATAAAGTGAAACTTTCAATTCACAAAATGATGTAAAATAGTCTGTACTATCTTGTCTTATTTTATAAATATAATGTAAAATGATCGAGTGTGACTTTGATTTTCTACTACGTGTATGGACATTAAGAAAAATGATGCAAAATAATTGGTACTGACTTGTCTTATTTTATAAACATAATGATAAATGATGACAAATGATCGAGTATGACTTTGATTGTACACCAAGGATATAAACATTGAGATAAATGATGTAAAATGATCGAGTACGACTTATGATACGATTGCTTATGTTTCATCAATATTATTCTAGATGGAAATGTAAACATTACTCTATAATTTCATCTGTAATGTACCAGTAATATTTTCTCTACCAGATTGCACATGGAATGTTACTGCAATGTTAATGACATCTTTTCTTTGAAATGTTGTTCTTGTAATGTTTCATTAATATTGCCGCAAGATTGAAATGTTACTAAAT
>JAPYZL010120612.1:0-11854 GCA_030522825.1 Platygaster orseoliae
AAATCAGAAAAGGCTTTTACCAGTATTGATAGCACAGAAATCACTGGAGATAAAGAAGATAATAATCATTAAGCTATTTTGCCTGAATATTTGAATACGCTGAACCCACCAAGTTTACCACCACACAAATTACGTCTTTGACAGTATTCTGTGATAATGCTTATAAGAAACTTAAGCATAAGCGAAGGTTCATGTAATGGACAAGGCTGCTGATTTTAGAATTATTAAATTCTGTTTTATAATGTGAAATACTGACAGGTATTGGATCTGGAGAAATCGCGTTCATTTGCAGAATAACACTCACCTGTGAAAACACATATCCTTTTTCATTCAGAAGAAGACAATTTCCCATCAAATTGGCTTTTGCTATAACGATAAACAAATCGCAAGTCTGAACGTTTTATGTAATAGGAATAGATTTGAAAAAAGACGTTTTCAATCATGTTAAACTATACGTTGCTTTCTCAAGAGTACAAGCGAGGGATTCATTGAAAGTTTATGTAAATAATAACTGTAATATTTCAGACCGTATGCGAATTAAAAATCATGTCTACAAAGAAATTTTCATCTAATATACTTGACTATACATGCTTATAAGAGTTTTTATGAACTCTCCATATATTGAACGATATTCCTCATATATATACAGGTCAAAAAATTTTGTATCTGTGATTATGATCTCAAATGACTTTGAATCTCAAATCTCAACTAGAACATCCGCGCGCGAAGCGCGCGACATGTTCTAGTTATTTTATATTAGTAGTGATAATAAAAGCTTTAGTTTTCATAACTGAAAATTTTGTTGGTTGATATTTAATCAAATAAATGGTTAGGACAAGAAACATTTCTTTCCTTGTAAACTATAAAATTTCGCAAAAATGATTTAGTTTTCGACGGTCAACATTTCAAAATATACAGGGTGTCCCAAGTAAAGTGTAACAGCCGAAAACCATAGATTCCTTATGAAAATCTAAGACTTTTTTTCCTTTGCCATTTTTTAAAAAACTCATAATTTAAAAAGTGATTTGAGCGAAAATTTGTAATAATAAATGCCTTCTATCGACAACTAGGAACCAAATTCACGGACCAAACTTTACCCAAATTCTTTTCGTATTTTTCTGAGTAAAAAAGTCGTTTGCCACTTTAACAAAACTCAGAAACCAAAATGATATTCGAGTTTGAAATCTGATAAATCTGATTAGTTAAAACTTCCAACTCGAATATCTTTTTTGATTTTGAGTTTTATGAAAAGTGGCAAAGGACTTTTTTACTCGGAAAGATATGAAGAAAATTTGCGAAAAGTTTGGTTCGTGAATTTAACCCTTACTTGTCGATAAAGGGCATTTATCACTAAAATTTTACGCTTAAATAACTTTTTAAATTTTGAGTCTTATAAATTCTCGCAGATGAAAAAAAGTCGTAGATTTTCATAAGGAATCTATGGTTTTCGGCTGTCACACTTTACTTGGGACACCCTGTATAACAGAATATTCTTGCACTCCTCATGTATTTATATGAATATTGTAGAGAAGATCTATATTGAAATTCATAAAAGGACGAATACTAAACAAACAGATACAAGAAAGTTGAATTCAAAATACGCAATAGCAACTCTGTAGAAAATGGTTTTATACGATTGATATTCTTTATACTTTGTGATTTTGTACTTTGTATTTTGATTTTGTACTATTCTTTGTACTTTGTGATTTTGATTTTATAATTCCAAAAGTGTTTTTAGTTTGGAAGAAAAGTATTTTCTTGTTATAAATTGCTGAAATTTGGAGTATTTAATTTTACATAGCATAATATGAAATGGCATGATTTACGCAACTTTTAATTGTTGGAACTTTGTATGATATTTTTGAATCCATGCCTTGTAAAGTTCCTGATTATATAATAAAAAAATAATAAACTACAATATCTAAATATAAAAGTTTATTTTCACGAACAAAACTATATTTTAATCATGAGACATACAATGAAAATTAACAAAAACCCTTTCTTACGATTTGGTAAGCTGATTAATTACTTTGATATGTCAAATGCGATTTTTTTATGTATTGATTCCTAAGTAATAAAAATTGTCCACACAAATACCTAAAACTTGCTTTCAGTTTCCTTATATTCTCTTTAACCTTTCTCACACATTGGCATTAGATCAGAAAAAAATGTTTTCTGCTTAGCATTAGAATTCTAATACTACACACAAAACCCGACAGATTAATTAGTACGATCATACCCGTGCAAACATGGTGAAAGTTTATTGACATAATTCAACATCGAATCACGATTTACCTATTTGTAAATTTGTACTAGGTATCGCGAACGAAATAATTGCAAGAGGCAGAGTAATTGTGTTACGCGTCTCATTTGTCCCAAGGCAATACTTTATCTACTTTTTCTATGAATTCAAGAATGCATTTTCTCACATATGTTTACCTGTTACCATACATTGACGGATACAGGTATTTATCTGAGGGAGTGAGCTGTTAACAAATCTCATGGATTTGATTCTTCAAGAATCTGGAGTTATGTTGTATTCATTTACAGAATTTAGGATTACAGTATATAAACTAAAAATTCTGTTTTTATGAATTCTGAAGTGAGAACTCTTGCATTGTATGATAAGAAATCAAAAATTATTAATTTCTGATACAAATTTTATATTTCCTTTAGCTAATTTCCCCACAATAACATTCATCATTCTCTAAATCATATTCTAAAGGTTTAAAATCATAAGATTGTGCATTTTACAATACAGAACATTGTAATTTTTTAAATCTTTTTTCCTTAAATAACTTATACAATGTAGCTAAAATAAATTTAAAAAATTTTGTAGAAATAAAACATGTTTTTGAAAAACACAGATCTGGATGATTTCAACAGAAAACTGAACTGTTGAAGACTAGTTAAAAACAAATAATATTCTTTAATTTTTTTAGAGAAGGGAGGTGAGTTTTCCAAACAAAAAAAAATTCTGCTTACTTCACAAAATCAACTTTCCCAAGAGCAGCTCATGTACCGCTATAAAAAAAACTGATCAATCTCAGATCGTCGTGAGTTTCGAGCGGCCATTTTTTTTTTCAATCCGCGAGAAGAAAAAGTCATTTTATTGCTCACGCTAACGAACGCGCAATCGCATGTGCGTGCCTTAATTGAAATGCCCGAGTAAATAAAACTATATTTTATCAATGTCAGCTGGATTTGAATTCAAGTAGGTGTGACGTGAAATGCCTGTTTTACTCGCATCACGTTACGAACCGTGGAAGGTGTCGCGCCGCGACATATTTTCTCACACATTCAATGCCCGAGAAAACCATTTTCCCCCGCTGAAAAATGAAAAAAAAAAAATTGAAATGATTTCCCGAGCAATCATTCGATCGCGTGACACAATTCACGAGCCCAGGGGAAACGGCAAAAAATCTGAAGATTATGAAATTTTTCGCGAAGGTGCAACAGAGCCTCTTGCGAAAATGCTTTATGTAAAAAAAAGTGAAGCACAGATATCGCGGCGCGCGATAAAAGGGGCACATTATCTTTTGTTTGCGCGAGCCGATAGCGATGCGCAAAAATGAGTTTAAAATTGCAAAACTTGGCGAAAAAGGGAGTTATGTCCAATACGAGAATTCTATGAGACATTTTTCATATTTTTGACGTCCGGTTCATATTTATCTTCCAAATCTCGTCGATCTAAATATGTTTTGTTGTATTTGTATGGATGGAAGAATATCTGGGAGGAAAATTTTGTTTTAGAAAAATTTGTAGGTTCAGTTATGTAAGTGTATTAAAAGTTGTTTTAGATTTATTTTATTTTTTAAGACATTGCAATAAATGACGAAACATTTGTGTGATAAAACAATAAAGAATGGTTTAAAAGAGAAAAATAAAAAATATGAACTAAGAAAAACTTAGAATCAAGTACAGTAAAGAAAAATGAAATTTAAAAAAATACGGAAACTTGTAAAGAAATTTTGTCAAATTAATGAAAAAAATCATTTTCTTAAATATTTAGGTTTTGAATTGAGAATTTTTTGGTTATACATATATATAGCGTTAATAAATAATATAACCAATGATTAGGATAAAAACTTTTTTTTTCATTCATCTTTAACTTTTTAAATTTACAAGTAAAATAAGAAAAACTTAAATTTTTTTTGTCGTGTAAGATCCAATATATCTTTTTTCCTTTTCAAAAACACTTACAATAAATAAATAACAAACATTTTTAATAAAATGGTTGATTCTATCAAAAGTTATAAAAGAGATTAAAAATGTATTGATATAGAAATTGGTATCCGGACACTTTTCCGCATTCATTTTTCCGCTGGAAATTTTTCCGCGTGTACAAGCTCCCGCAAATTTTAGCAAATAAAAAAACCTTCGTTCTATAAAAATCTCATTATATTTTCATTTCAAACATCATTGCAAATCATTTATGCAATGCGAATTATTATTATTTTTTTGTATAAACTTTTTATACACTTTACTTTTTTTTACTTTTTAATAACTTTTAAGAATTAATCTATAAAGTTTCCTTGTATACATTAGAAATTCACTTATTTATTCTTCCAAAACTTGTATTTTTTTCTCTTCTTGTTCAGTGATCTTGAATATTCCATCTTCACATTTTTTCAAAACATAAGAATTTTTAAGTAATTAATATTGATTTTGAAGTGACCAAAAAAAATATATTTCTATAACAAATCATTAGCATCATCTTCTGAAATTTCGCAAATCAGTTTTATGTTCCTTCCTCTGAGAAGTTCAGTATTTTAGTTTAAATTCTGTATTTTAACCACAATTTCGAATGCACCATCTGTTACTGAAGCAAAATATTAATTTTTTTTCTTCTTTCCCAAATTTACAATTAATGAATCTCTCAATATCTGAAAAAATCACAATTTATCAATACTTTTTACTAATTACAATATTAAAAAATTACACTAAATAAAAACAGAATAAGGAAGCTGAATAGAAGTAAAAAAAAAATTAGTAAGCTGTATCTTACAAATTTCATTATGAAGACAAAAAAAATATATCATATTTATGTCTTGACATGAATAAAAATTTTTCCAAAATTACGTGTTTTTTATTTTAATAACTTAATTATAGAAAATATTTTTACATAAAAAAATAAAGGGTGATACAGTTTTTTAAAAATAAATTGTTGAGAAATAATCATTGATTATTGATGAAATATGAAATAACTCATTTTTTGTGATAAAATAAAAAAAGTTTAAATAAATGAAAAAAAAAAAAATAGAATTTAAAGAAAAATTATTAATATCTAAAAGAAAAATGGGAGTTGCAGTTCTTTCCTATACAAAAAAAAATTTTTTTCTAATATTTCCCTCACACCAGAAAAAACGAAAAACCTAAAAAATATAGAAAATATTAAAAAACTGAATATCTGTGTATGTAGAAATTTCCTAAAAAGTCTATAAGATAACATACTCAAAATCTTGAAAACTTTAAATTAGTATAGAGTATTTAATTTTATAAATCTTTCTAAAAATCAATACAAATCCAAAACAAAATTGTTAAATCGTATAATACAACAAAGAAATACGGAAGATACTGCTTTTTTGAAAATTTTTTTCAAATACCGAAAATCTTGAGGATCCTTTCCAAAATGAATATTTATTTTCAAATATACTAAAAAATCATACAAGAACTTATTGAATGCGGCGATCACTAATTGTCATGGTAACTTAAAAATAAAAAATTTGAATTTATTATAATTCATTTTTATATTTGTTATATTCATAAAAAATGTCCGTGCGGAGAAAAGGTCATGCGGAAATCGTGTTTTCGGAAAAAAGGTCATACGGAAATCATATTTTCGGAAAAATGAATACGGAAAAATATCTAACGGAAATATGAATACGGAAGAATGTACCCCAATCAGAATAATTTGCTGAATGCTACTGAATATGATAGACGAATTTCAGAGTCATAAAAAATCATACTGAAAAAAACTGCTATGACTTCGGAAAAAATGTATGAAAAAATGAAGTAATTACAAAAAATTCATAAAGTACAGAAGAATATAGAAAAACCTAGTTAATTGCGCAGAAATTCATAATTAGTTGATTGATTCAATTTCTAATTACATCAAAAAATGAATTCAATAATAATAATAATAACTTCCTCTCTTTCGTCTCAACATCTCACATAAATAATACGACTAGGAAGACACGCTTCGACTTTCGTATTCTCCAATTTTTATTTTAACCAATAATCAGAATTCATAATCTTATACATATCTTATAATTTCAGATAAAAAAGATGAAAAAATTGTCTGTCAATTTTTTACGTTTACTCGACTTTCATTACAAATTATTTATCATCGTTGCTATTATTATTCAAACACAATTAAGTAATAATTTAAATAATTATTTCTCTCAAAAACGTGAAATTTCACATAGTGCCAATAAAATAGAACGCGTTTTAACGGTCTCCCGACTTTTCGTGAAAAGAAAAAGAGCGTTGTAATCCGTTGGGCTCACGAGCTCGTATCCGGTGACCGATTGATAACGCCTATCGGCAAAGATTCGCAGCCGATTCTCGTGGTTCTATGTTTCTCGCGTGGCACTTGCGCAACAGATATTTTGACATTTAGCTCGCTCGGGTGCAGCGACATTTCGTGCGCTGCACTGCAATTATCACTTGCCCCGAAGAGCGCGCCTTTTGTGCGTAAGGGATTGCAAGGCTTCCATTGTGCACACTCCGATAGAGTTTATCGCCCGATCTCGCGTGCTCAATGTATCCATTGATCCTTATTTCGCCAACTATTATTTGTAATTAATGGTAATTGGAGCTTTATGAAACGTTACAAGTACACTTTGGAACCAAGCAACATGGAAACCTTGGTACATCGTATGAAATTATAGATACGAAAATGAAAGTACTATTAGTCATTCTTTTTGCATGTGTTTCGAAATATTCTACAGAAACGAATGAAATATGAATAATTTTTTAGACTTTCGGAAAGGATAAATTAAACTCGTGTATTTAAAATTGAGAAAATTGAAAGGTACTGCAATATGTTAATTGAGGAAGAGTCAGTGGAGTTTTAAATGAACTGTAGGATTGTACTTGAAACTTCAAATAAAATAATAATAATAAAAAAATACAATTTTGGAATAAAATAGTCAAGGCTTAAAAAAAACCTCCATAACAAATCAGTCAAACATAATTGTTCAATCGAGAACATAATGATGTAAAAGTCTGCACATATCAAAGGCTTCGTACATGTCATAACATGTATATTACACTCATCGACGCGCTCGAAATTCCTTGTTTTCAGATTGTAATTAGAGCGGCAATTATAACAATTCAAACGTTTTTACCAATGTCACAGCATGTATATACGGATTTACGAACCGCTCTTTAGCTTCAAACAGGCTCGAGGAGTTCCATTTTGTCACAAATGGAACGCTTAATCGGGGAAGAATCATCTACTTTTTGTCTACATCGATTTCCCAGTGTCGATTACAGCATTTCATTTGTGAACGTTTTCAAGCTATTAAAAATTTATTTATCATTGCAACAAATGTTTTAATGAGAATATAGTTAAAAAGAAAAGAGAAAGAGACGGCGCATTATAAAAAAACAGTAGTTGTATTTGTGATGAATAATTAGAAATAATTCGGAAGCTCTTTGATAGAAGAACTTACGAGAAAGGCTGTAAAAATTTTAAGTATATATTAACATTTTTATTTCCTCATAAAAAACAGAAAAAAATTAAAAGGTAAGATAAACAAACAAAAAAATGTTTTCAGTTAAAAGTGACCATTCGCAATCAAACAAGTTTTGATCGATACCGCACGGGCCATGCTGAATCAGTAGAAAAAGGTTCGTTAACTCTTTCTTTGCTTAATTGATCGAAATTGAAATGTCCAGGCAGTCGGTCGCATTCAAGGAGCTGGCTCGATCGGTGCATTGGCCGCTTAAATCAACTGATGACGCGCGCCTGCACCGTCCGAGGAACAAAAAAAATGTTTTATAAACTTCTCGAGTGCAATCAGCCACCTATTCGAAGGAAGAAGCGACACCTGAATCGAAGTTATGCTAATAATTCCATCGGGTCAATGAACCCTCGTGAAAAAAGGAAAACAAACTTTTATGCACTCGATTCCTCTTCACATTTTATTATAAAGTTCGTAGTGATTGTGCTGCAGCCATAAAATTGTATGAAATGGAAAATAAAAGTATTAAATATGTATTTGTAAGAATTGTAAAAGTAGTTACAAACTAGACAGTTACACATTAAAAAAAAAATTATCTAGAAATTTGTGTAAAATTAAAATAAGGTGAAAAATATTAGGATGCAATGTTTGTGACAATTTTTCCAACTTTGAACAATATACCATTCAATTTTACAAATCTGCCAAGGAATTCATAGAAATACTAAAAAATCCTTTGAAACTTACGAATATAAATATGATAAGAGAAATACTAAAAGCAGTGGAAATCTTTTTGAAAGATTTTACCGAAAAATTCATTAACATATTTCAAATCCATGAACTTCAAAACATCAAATACATGAAAAATTACATAGCAATACATACAAATATAGAGAATTTAAGGAAATAGCCATGAATTTCTACAAAATGTTATAAATTACAAAAAAATGAAAATTTTAAAATCAATAAATTACTGAAAATCCGGATATATACAGTTGACTCAAAATCTAAAAAAATACTTTCTTGTTTTTTCCATTACTTATGATCTTTTAAAGCTAAAAATTATTTCAGCTCTATATAAAATTTTTGTAAGGTTTGAAAATTATTTAATCATTAACGATCTTTCAGCTCCAAAAGATTGTAGAGAATGGAAATTATAGATCAAAATCAAGAAGCGTTATTTTATAACTGCTAAAAAAATACTTCATCTTTTTGGAAATAAGATATTTAAACTTAAAAAAGTAAATTTCATGCTAAGATGCAAAAAAGTGAAAGCATGATTTGAAATTAAAATACTATATAAAATATGGTTCATGCTCAAAAAAACATAAACCTCTAAATACCACACTGTGCAACAAAATTTAAGTTTGAAAAAGTTGATGAGCTCTCATTAGCAAAAATCGATAGTACATGGCCCCAAACGCATATATGTTGGAGCATTTTTAAAAGTTAGCTCTTGTTTCAGAGTAATTAATTATTAACGATTCTAAATTGAAAATCGTAGAACTCCCTCAATTATCATCCGATTTTAAAAACGAAAAAAAGAAAATCGCTCTTTTGAATTGGGGAACCTATTTCTGTTTAAAAATTTTCGGAAAATTGCATTTTTTGCATTTTTTTGCAAATGCTTCCAAAAAATTTTGCATTTTTCTAAAGTTTGCACAAATTTTCGCAAAGTTGCATTTTCGAAAAAAAATCATTGATTACTCATTTTTAATAAAATTTTTATTGAAGTTTATTTGAAGTATTAAAGTTTTTAAAATACTCAAGTTCATAAAATTTTTATTGAAGTCATTAATTATTATTATTCCCGATAATGCAACTTTGCGAAAATTTTTTCAAACTTTTAAAAAAATGCAAGAATTTTTGCAAAAAATTGCAAAAAAATGCAACTTTCCACAAATTTTTCAGCAGAAATAGGTTCCCCAATTTAAAATAGCGAATTTCCTTTTTTCTTTTTTAAAATCGAATTAAAATTGAGGGAGTTATACGATTTCTAACTTAGACTTTTTAATAATTAATTACTCGTAAACAAGAGCTAACTTTTCAAAATGCTCCGACAGATATGCGTTTGGGGCCATGTGCTATCGATTTTTACTAATAAGTGCTCATCAACTTTTTCAAACTTAAATTTTGTTGCACAGTTTAATTAAACAATCATTTTATCTGGCTATGCATACCTATATTACTTGAAAGTTTGATTTTTCAAAAAAATAGATCTCTAGAGCATCATGTGATAAAAATCTTTTAAGCAATTCATAGACATACTAAAAATTTGAAAAATTCTAGGAAATACTGCAAAATATCAAGAATACAGAAAAAAAAGTTCTAAAATTTTGTCTATCTATTGAAATCTAATTATGAAATTACTACAAATTTTTGTAATTTTCACTGTAGAACATCGGCTTGTATTAATGAATGTAGAAATCTGTAATAAAATATAAAAATCCGTTAACTTATATGAATTTTTAAAAAACATTAATAGTATTAGACTTCCTATAAACAAAGAAAAAATTATGAAAAACTTAGAGATCCAATAATTCTTAAAATCTGTTTACCACTGACAAAAATACAAAATCATTTACTTCAAAATGAAACATATATGTTTTTAAACAAACCGCACCCGAACATTTTTTCTGTCAAAACCCTTTCCGATAAAATCATACTTATGAAAAGTTCAACACGATCGTTTACGATCCCTATTATTCCTAAAACGTTAATACATATTCATAACAAAATCACAAAAAACTATCATGCTCCTAAGAAAAAAGTCAATAACCTCTCGTCAAATATACCTAGACCAGCGTAATTAAAATCTATTTTAATGAGATGGACGAGCTTGGGATCCTCTCGCACTAAGAGGATTATTCTCAAAAATACCGTGTCGGAGAATCATGAAGGCGGAAAATGCAGAAAGCCACTCGGATTCTGAAAAATAAACTTGGGAGAATGGAAGCGCTTCGAATCCGCGGGATAAAAAAAAACTGATGAAAAGAATACGAAATTCGTCCGGATTGCGCTTATAGTAGTTTGGGAGAAGAGCTCTTCTTTTTGCGGTGCCTAACGAATAATTGGATCGCCGAAACACACTATCTTTGAAGTACTTTCCGCGTGTACCCGGGAGCTGTAAGGCGCCCCGGCGTAGATTGCACTTTCGGCCCTTTGTAGTTTGTACGGAGAGCCATTTTATTGGCCGAAGATGCGCCGTCACGGATAATTGCGCCCATTGTGATTTCTATCATTGGCACGCACAAACTGGACGTTCCTTTTTTCACTCGTCGCGTGCTTGCGTCACGAAAGGCGATCTCACAAAAGGCACGTGAACTCGAAGGGACGCTTTTCAGATGAATGCAGGCTGCCGGACGTCCTAGTTTTCCGGCACATTTTTTTTACTAACGTTCGTGAAAAAAAGGCCTAGGTGTTGTTTCAGTCAATTATTTGAGTGTGAGAGGCAGAGCTACTACAAATTACATAATTTTGTTATTTAAAAATCAATATATCATATTCATCTTGAATGTGAGGGTGAAATTATTTATTTTTTCTTATATGTATATGATCATACTGAAAAATACAATTAATTTTTTTCCAAAAGTCTAGAATACATATAATTCATTTAACTGGACGATCACTTCGAGTAAACTTATTCGTATGCAATAATTTACAATAGTAATAATGAGATAATTTTTCATGTTATAACATTTTCAATTTTTTTCGCTTCTATACATATAATCATCAATAATTAAAACGAGTTTTCCTTTATGTTTCAAAGTAATTCAAAAAAATTTATTTTGAATATTGATATTGGATGTAGAACATTTTTAATCATTTTTTTTTTTATTTTGTTGTTTATGTAACGTTCACCGCAGGGACGTCGCAGCCAGGAGGTCAGCGGGGGCAGCTACCCCCCCCAGAAATTTCACCGGGGGGGGGGCAATATAATCATTTTGCCCCCCCCCCCCTCTACCCAATCAGAATTCAGTTTTGTGAATCAAATTTTTCGTTAATGCAAAGTGTCTCTGAACGTGATTATATTACATCTTTTTAATTGTCCCATTGCAAGGAGACAATTGTGTATTCAAAAGTGTGAACTGAACTTAATGCAACGCAGCGGCAGTTGGCGAGTCTAGTAGATCACTCGCTGGTGATGGTTGAGGTATAAAAAAAGC
>JAPYZL010120636.1:0-13567 GCA_030522825.1 Platygaster orseoliae
AATATGGCCGCCGCGGAGAATTTGAAATCCACGTATGAAACAAATGTCAATTTCATATTTCCCGCGGCGACCATATTGGATTTTTCGATTGTGACGGCGAAGCTACAATCGATGTTGATCGAATACGCGCGATTGCGTGCCATAACCTCAAAGTAAACGCCACGTAAACAACCGGACGTCAACAACGTAAACAAGTCAAAAAGTGAAAAACAACACGGAAAAGCGCATGATATGGGTTTTGAGGAAAGTGAGGGTGAATATTTACCTACATAAAATATGTGCTCTGCTAATGCCGCTCGAAGTTAGCGGAAACCCGCACTTGCGGAAAATAACAAAAAATACCAGGGCCATTGTTGCGTCAGTCAGGTATTTGTCCTCCCCTCAATTACATATTCCTTGCGGTCGTTGAATAAAGTATTATGTGCGACTAGTTGGAGAAGGAGAACATTCCACGAGCCGCGAGCGTAGCGAGAGCGGTCAACTCCACGCTCGTGGAATGTTCTCCTTCTCCAACTAGTTGCACAATATACTATTATTTTCAACAATGCGATTTTTCTAGCATTATATTTATAGCTTTTACATTATAAAACGGTTGTTTATTCAATTGCCTTCCCATTTTTTTAGAAAATTGTTTATTTATCATATAAAAACTTTCATTTTTAAAAAGTTTAATTTATCCGGAATTAAATTATTTATACATTTTATATATTCATCAAATTATTATTAATGTGTTTTAAAGTTGAATTCATTTATTCCAATTTTCAACAATTTCAATTTCTGGAATTTCGAAAAATTGCCGAATCAAAAAATTCAGACGCCCGTTTTATTTAATTATTTTTAATACCTTTTATTATTATTATTATTATTATTATTATTATTATTATTATTATTATTATTATCTAATTTTTTTTTTTTAATGGAAATGCTCTCTTAGATGTTAAAAAGTTTCAAAATTCGAAAAAACGTTAAAAACTCTTGTCGATTGATCTAGTTTCTAGATTCTAGTTTTATTTCTACAACTTTGTTGGATGTTCACATCAATTTTCAGTTACATCGAAAATAGATATAAAATGCCTCATGTTCTTTAATGGAAATACAAATCATCACTAGCAATTTTTCCTGGAGCAACGTTTAATTTTCCCAAAAAAAATTTTTGCCACAAATGTGACATCACGTTTTTAAGACCCCCCCCCCCCCTCTAAAGCTGCGACATCAATTATGGAAGCTCCCTTAGGATTTCGCAAACTATAAATCCCTAAAATATTAATCGGTGACTTTGGGACACCCTGTATATGTGTACAGATTTCATGTAAAAATAGAAAAAATAGGAACAATAAACTGAAAAATCAATTCAAATACAAAAAATAACAAAATAACGCGTTAAATGGATAATATTAGTTATTACAAATGAAGTGATAAAAAAAAGAGTATAAAATAATGAAAATAAGTGAAAACTTACAATGATCTAAAATGTTCTTACTGAAATCTAGAAGACGTAACAAGTAGTTTTCTGTTAGTTGTCAAATTTAAATAGAATGCAAGATTCTTAACTTCACACTCAAAAAAAAAAAAAAAAAAAAAAACAGCAATTCTGACTTAAGAAAAATAATTATTATAAATATTTGGCATTTTTAGAAATTGTTTAAACCTTATGATGAATAAAAAAATTTTTTTTAAATTTCGCAAGTATGAACACCTTACAAACTTTGAACTGTGGAACATCGAATACTTGTAATTTATACATACATTCATAAAAATACCAAAAAACATTTCAAATCATAAACAAACTGAAGAAATACTAAAAGTATTAGAATTCTGTAAAACTGTTTTCTGAAAAATTATGTATGATTTATACGACTTGGAAAAAAAACGTACATAAAATTTTTTAGAAATACCAGAAATTTATAAGAATACTATAAAACGCTACAAAATTTTATAAACACCTTAAAAAATACAAAAATATAAAAAATGTATAAGATATTCAAATTCTATGTAGATCTAATTTTTACGGACATCTTCAAAAATACTAGAAATCTGTCGAAATTAGAATTCTAGAAATCTATACAGCAATCTACGAATAAATTTGAAATTTATAAAAATACTGGAAACTGAAAATCTTTGTGAAATTCAATACTTTTGAAACGAATTTCAGAAATCTATAAAAATACTGAAAAATATTACAGAATTGTGTAAATAGCATAAAATATCGAAATTATAGAAATTCCTGAAGCATATACTTAAAAAATATATTTTCATTATTAAATTTTTTAAATTCGATTACTATCGACAAAAAAAAATGAAAATTGCCGCTGTAACGAAATTCGAGAAATTGATAAGGAATCAATTCAATCATGAAATACAAGTCACTATCACAGAATTACACACTGATTTTTTAAATAATATTTTTAAAAAATTCATGAAGAGTACAAAAAGTATCATAATTGCAAATTTTATTTATTTTAATGTTTTACAATCTTCACCACAAAAATTTCAAAAATTTGAAATCCTTGATGTACACCAATTTTAACAGGCAATATTGAAAAAAAAATTTCTCCTTTTTCATTATCATATATTGTTCACTCACGAGTGATTGGAGAAACAGAAATAATTTTTGTTTGTTTTTGTTTTGTTTTTTTTCAGTAACAAAGAAAAGATCGACAGTGAAGTACATTACAAAGATGATTTTGAAATGTTCTCTCGAGATGCAGTATTCACACTCCATACGAGAAAGGACGAAAACGGATACTCCCTTGATGACTGTATCGGAATCGACCCAGAAAGTGTAAATGCCCATGATTTTGACATCTCAACCCTCGAAGAATCAAAAATAATCGCCCAGAACACCCCAAACCTCGACCAAAGCAATAGCAAAGATGAAGAAGATGGAAGAACGAGTCGTCAGCAATGTCGAAGTCGTAGAAATAGTTTCTGTAAAATCATTGACATCGACAATGATCCAGAAAAAACTTCAACGCGATCTCGAAGTCGGAGCAGAAGTCCCAGGCATCATCGAAGTCTCAGCAGAAGTTCCAGGCATCATCGAAGTCTCAGCAGAAGTTCCAGGCATCATCGAAGTCTGTCAAGAGGTCTTGAATATGATGAAAGTTCTTACAAAACATATGGTGAGAGCAGCCATTCCGAAGGAGAAATAAGAGAGGAAGAAGAAAAGTGTGTTGTATCTCCAGAAAGTGAAAGAAAGGCGCAAAATAAGTGTTTGCTTAAGTACATTCGGACACAATATGATGAACGAGTTTCTCCAGGAACCAGTTCGGGAGTAGAAACCAAATTTGCAATTGAAACGAGGTTGAAGAAAGTGATGGAAACCGAGAAGCCTCTTTGGGTACCGAAGGTCATAGAGAATACAAAAAAGGATTATTCCAGGCTGCCTTCGCCTTACAACAAGGATAAGAAAATGAGTCGAAAGAAACAAAGTAGGAAGAGAGACAGGAAGCGAGATAAGCGAAAGAGTCGGAATAAGTCAGATTGTGAGAACAGGTCTTCAAGCACTCGCGATTCTCAAAGGTCATCCAAATCGAGTTCACGGCTCAAGAAAAGATTTGAAGAAAACAAGGTTCCCCAAAAGGAAAATAGCG
The DNA here is from genome assembly GCA_030522825.1 of Platygaster orseoliae. Lineage (NCBI taxonomy): Eukaryota > Metazoa > Arthropoda > Insecta > Hymenoptera > Platygastridae > Platygaster > Platygaster orseoliae. The sequence continues at coordinate 3,594 of JAPYZL010120636.1, forward strand.
ATAACCTTGATAGTAACTCTCGTGACTCTATGAATACACAAAGTAATTTACAAACAATGTATTCTGACATCGACTCCGGATCATCTAATCTCACTTTTTTGGACAGCCAGAAGAAGAGACGAAAATACATGGACACCCCTTTGCAGAGATACGAGGTTTTTTATTCCAGTGAAAGACTCAAAGCAGATTACGAGAAATCCGAGTTGGAGAAAATTAAAGTGACCATTCTAAATGAGAAAGATGAAGAGATTCATAGTAAGAAAAAAAGAAAATCGAGGAAGAATAGTGGGAATGACAAAAAAGAGGATTCCAGCTTCTTGAACATCCTGAAGTTGTCTCCGACTAAAATGACTTCCAAAGAAAAACTCAGAGCAGATCGAATAAAGTCTTGGTTAAGAAAAATTCCTGAAGATGTGACATGTCAAGAAACTCTTCCTGATGTCTACAAGTCTCCGAGTAAAAAAAATATTGATACTAACAAGAAGCCTGAAGTCGACAAAGAAAACACAAGATCACAGACATCAAAGGATTCTGATTTCGAGAGATTAGAAACTCATTATTCAATAGAAAAAATCAAGGTAGATGATCTGAAGTCTCCATCAAACAACATTGAAAAGAAAGATAAAAAAACTCTTCCTGATACTAATACGTCTTCGCAAAAAATTGATATCCATACTTACAGAGAGAGAAGGTCAAGGAAAAACAGTGAAGAGAATACACAGGCACCGAAGGATTCCAAGTCAATGTACCTCTTGAAGAATGCTGAGAAGAAGTTCACAATCACGAGTGACGAGAACTTTGAGAACCTTATGACATTTAAGTTCTACAAGAAATTGAAAAAATCTCAAAAACACACGTCAATTTCCAGAGTGATTACTCCACCTCCTGTTCCTGATCTGGAGCCAGTGAAAAATGATTGCGAAGTAATTGAATCTGAGATTTCAAAAGAAACAGTTCCCTCACAGAAAAATCTAATGTCGGTGTCTTCGAAGAAACGGAAATCTGTGTCTGATTCGGAAAAGTCGCCAGTCAAACCTAAGAAAACCAAGGCTAATGAGACTGAGGTAAGAAATTTTGCTAGGAATGTTTTCTCGAAAATTTAAGAAAGAGGAAGATACAATTTTTCATACTTCAAAGTTATAATATAATATTCATACGTGTCGCCTACAGTGTGAATAATAAGTTGAATAAAGATGATAAATTCTTCAGTTGATTTGACGGGCTGTCGATAGAATGTACAATATTTAACAGAGGGTATAACAAAAAAAAAAAGTTCGAAAATCGAAAATGTAAATTTTGATGTTGAGTTTCAAGAATTTACAAACGGAAAGTCGTGAAATAATGTAGTTTATAGAGGGTAAAAGAAAAAAAAATATCTTCCCAAAAAACATCAAAAATAAAAATTTCACTGTTACTTTTCAAGAATTTACGAATAATTTACCAAAATGTTCTGAAATAATGTAGTTGACAGAGGGTGAAACAAAAAAATAGTGATATCCTCCCAAAAAACATTAAAAATGTAAAATTTTGGTGTTTAGTTCTTTTTTTTTTTTTACTTTTTTGTTATTGTCATCATTGACTGCTTTTAACACTATTCAAAACAATTTATCATCATCGGTTACTATTGAAAACTATTAGAAGTATTATTATTTACAGGAAACTATGAGAAACTATTAATTACTATTGGCAGCTACCAGAAGCTATTGAAAACTATTAGTTACTATTAGTAACTACAGAAAACTATTGAAAAATATTGGCTACTGTTAGTAACTATTAAAAACTATTGGAAACTATTGATAACTATAGTTACCAATAGTTTTTTCATCCTATAGTTTTCAGTAGTTACTTATAGTTTCTATAGTTACTAATAGTAAACTATAGAAACTATTGGAAACTATTAGTAACTATAGAAACTATTGAAAACTACGGAAAACTATAGGATGAAAAAACTATTGGAGATTGTAGTACACTTTTTCCAAAATAAAGTTTCCCAATGGAAATTTTTCCCAAAGAAAATTTTCCCGAAAAATTCCGCTTCCACAGAAGCATTTTCCTAAAGTATATTTGTTCTAAAGTACATTTTTTTAGGATATTTCTTTGTAGAATTATATTGATTTGATTTTCATTTTAGTTCTTTCAAAAGTGTTGTTTCGTAGAATAAATGATTTTCTACATTTTTTCAATGGAATAAATCGTAATAAATGAATTTTATTTTCAAAATCAAATTGTCATTAATTTGTTTTGAATTAATTTGCGTTTGAAAAAAAATTAAAACATTATAGTTATATGATGATGATGATAATAATAATAATAATAAGACAATAAATATAGTATTATAGTAATTAATAAAGTACTTAATGAAGTACTGTGGGAAAAAAGTACTTTGGGAAACACTTCTCATTGGGAACAGGATTTTCTGGGAAAAGTGTCCCCCTACCCTATTGGAAACTATTGGTAATTATAGTTGCCAATAGTTTCCAATATTTTTTTTTTTCATAAGGGATATTCCCAGTCAATTAATTTTGTTCTCAACATTTCAACTCTTAGTGCAAAGTCATCTTCAGGATTGAAAGTCGTACATTTAAAATTTATTATATTATTCTGAATATGTTCAGTGAACAATTTTCGATACTAATTTTTTTTCTCTTTTTTTTTTTTTTTTTTTTGTTCCAGGAAAAAACAATGGATGCTGTCAGTCCAAAAACGAACGATGAAATAGCGCAGCAATCAGTTTCAGAAAATAAAAGCTCCTCTCCCAAAGAAAAACAGTGCAATATTCCAGTCATTTGCATTGATTTGGATGAAATAGAAGAAAGTACGCAAGAACACGGAATCAGTGCTGAAAATAAAAGTATGAAAATCGAAGAAACTGAACAAAATACAGAGAAACAGAAAGAAGTTTTTAAACTTTCACCAACGGTATCGAAAGAACTAATGAGTATTTTTGGAAGCGAAGAAGATAATGGCAGAGTTCAAGAAAATTCATCATTAGGAGAACCAAAGGAAAACGTTGCTGTTGAAAACCCTGAAGAAGTTCAGCTTCCAACATCGGTGTCAAACGAAATGATGGGAATTTTTGGAACTGGAGAAGAGTCGGTACTGGAACCTGATGGCAGAGTTCAAGAAGATTCGTCGTTGGGAGAACCAAATGAGAACCTTGCTGTGGAAAACACTAACAACGGAGAAGTTGAGTTTCCAACATCGATATCGAATGAGATAATGAGGATTTTTGAAAGTGAAGATGAAGAAGAACTGGAAATCATTTTTGAAAAACTATATGATCCAAGTCATAACAACACTGACGAAATTTCTCGAACGACGAGTTTTTATAGGAGAAGGGAAAACCCAGGTTGGTGGTATGACGTTGACGACAAAACGCTGATAAGTGCTGATTTCGAGGAACTTTGTGGAGAAGATGACGAAGAAGAAAATTCACAAAATGAGACTACTGAAGTTAAGAAAAGCGAAGAAAATATGGTTCAAGATACTCAGGAAATCATTTTAGAAACAAATGTTGACACGGTTCCGTCACTGTCAAGTTCCCAAAACCAATGTTTGGATGACGAAGCTGAGATGGTTCAAGATACTCAAGAAGTCATTTCAAGTATTTCAGAAACAAATGTTGACACGGTTCCGTCACTGTCAAGTTCCCAAAACCAATGTTTGGATGACGAAGCTGAAATAACAAGAGTCGAAGAGGTTTCGTCATCTCAACCAAGTTCTGAAAATCAAGAGACTATGCAAACTGAGATCACTCAAGAACCTGGAAACGTAGAAAAGACAAATGAGGAACAAAACATAAATCTTCAAGAAGTCCCTTCAGATATTCCAGAAACAACAGGAATTGAGAAAGTCACGTCATCTGTGTCAAGTTCTGATAATCAAAATGTACAAGTTGTGGCTCCAAGTACTGAAGAAATAAATGGAATCGAGAGGGTTACATCATCTCTGTCAGAATCTGAAAATCAAAACTCTTGTACCCAAAACACCTCTTCAAATATTCAAGAAACAACAGAAACGGAGAAGGTCACAAGTTCAATGAACACTCCACAAGAAGCGACAAAAATTGAAAGGCTTACATCGTCTCTGCCAAGTTCAGAAATTAAAAAGACTGCGGAAGTTGACATTCAGAAAACATGGGAAATTCAGCCTCTTCCATCGTTGGAAGTTCCCACGGAACAATCAGAATTCATCGATTATTCGGAATTGGCAGCTTTTCAAACTGAAAGCATTTTGAAACAAAATCCAATCTTGAACGCTCAACTGTCGCAACTCACGAACAAAGGTCCCGTCGTTGAAGAAGAAAAAATTGTTGATTCGAGTTGTTCACCAGCAACTGATAATCAAAGTGCGAACCAAGAAACCCCGAGACAGCCAGTTGTACTTCCACAAAATCAAACATGGAATCCAGAAGAATCAATACTTCTAAATTACCATTTAGACATTTTGCCACTTCAAGATATTCAAGAATTCCGAACACGAGGTGTTTATGAAGAATTTCGCCACCGCCTTGAAGCAATTTTCATGTTTTTGTTAAGGAAGGAAACGCTGAGAGAACTTTGTAAGATGCAAAGTTATAGGAAAGATCGAGAACAAAATCAGTTGAACATCTACAAGTTTCGAAGCTCGTTGTTCAGATACTTCTTATATCTAAACACTCTTCGCGCAATGACCGAACTGACTTTGGAATCTCTCCATATGAATAATCTCCAATATATGTTCAAATTTTATGGGAGAAGTATATCTTTGGATTCCTTTCGTAATTTGGCAAAAATTAATGCTGATACACTGAGAAGTTACAAAAAACTTGTGATGGCTGAAGAAAAACAATGTTTCAAAAGAGTGCAAAAGCTTTATATCGAAAGTAAAGCAAAAACGGATATTCCAACTCGTATGCAAGAACAGAGAAACTTGCAGCAGCAGCAGCAACAGCAGATTCTTTCACTCCCTCAAGCTCCAAATCCGATTAGTAACACTTCTGTGCAAGTACAACCCATGGCACAGACACAACAGCAGTTTTCGATCACGCATTTTCAAATGGTTCAAGATCAGAGCATGAGCCAAGTTACGTACGTTCCTATGGTTTTGGGACATGTGAATTCTGGGAATGTAAGCAACCCTGTTCATCAACAGTCTTTCAACTTTGGACAAGTTCATGGTCCAGTCACTACCCGTGTTCAACCACCTCCTCCAGATTACAGAGAATTGTTTCCGCAATCAGCAGTACCAGCCTTGAACCGGAGAGAGGTGTCTCAGAGTAACAATGTTTATTCTGCGAATAATCCAAGGTCCGAGACGCCACAAGTGAATGGGCAAGGTTTGAAATTGAGATCTAAGAGAAATAGAGCGACGCGGCAGACTCCTTTGGTGGATGTTGGACAGGATGATTGCAGGTACTTTTTTTGAAAGAAATAGTATTTTTATTGTAGAGTTTTTGAGTTAAATGAAAAATTTGTAATTTTTGAATGAAGAGCTTGTTTTAGGATAAATTATGGAGAAAATTAAAAAAATAAAAATGTTATTGTTAATATGTCGAAAATGAGATAAAAGATTGCAAAAACATTTCAGGAAAAAAGTATTGTACAGGGTTGTTGATTACTTTTGTAAATGCTAGAATTTGTTGATATATTGTTTATAGTTATATTTCATTTACAAATGTTCATAAAGTTTACAACTTTTTCAAATCACACGAAAATTTTTTTCAGAAATTTACCAAAAATAATGTGAAACCTTGAAAAAACAAATTTGACGAAGTCTCTAACAAGGAAATTTTTAAAAATTCAAGAATACAAAAATTCTAACTATTTTGATTCAAATTCTGAAATTTGAATTCTGAATTCGAAAATTTTGATTCAAATTCTGAATTCAAAAATTCACTGAAAAAAATTCAAGAATTTACTGAATTCTGAAAATTCTAATTCATATTCTTAAATTTGAATTATGAATTCAAGAATTCTCTGAATTCAGTGCAAAAATTCTGAGAATTCTGATCCAAATTCTAAAGTTTGAATTCTAAATTCAGAAATTCTGATTCAAATTCTAAAGTTTGAATTCTGAGTTCAAAAGTTTTTATTCAAATTCTGAAATTTGAATTCTAGATTCAAAAACTCATTCAATTTCTGAAATTTAAATTCCGATTTCAAAAATTCTGAATTAAATTCTGAAATTTCAATTCTAGATTCAAAAATTCTGATTTAAATTCTAAAGTTTGAATTCTGAGTCAAAAATTTTGATTCAAATTCTGAAATTTGAATTCTAAATTCAAGATAATTCAAATTCTGAAATTTTAATTCTATATTCAAAAACTCTCATTCAATTTCTGAAATTTAAATTCTAATTTCAAAAATTCTGAAATTTCAATTCTGATTTAAATTATAAATTCCAAAACTCGCTGAAAAAATTCAAGAATTCACTGAAAGAAAGAACAAATTGAAAAACTTCACTGAATTCTGACAATTCTGATTCATATTCTTAAAATTGAATTATGAATTAAAGAATTCACTGAATTCAGTGAAAAAATTCAAGAATTTAAAAATTCTAAGAATTTTTATTCAAATTCTGAAATTCAAATCTAAATTCAGAAATTCTGATTCAAATTCTAAAGTTTGAATTCTGAGTTCAAAAGTTTTTATTCAAATTCTGAAATTTAAATTTCGATTTCAAAAATTCTGAATTAAATTCTGAAATCTCAATTCTAGATTCAACAATTCTGATTCAAATCTTAAATTCTAAAATTCACTGAAAAAATTCAAGAATTCACTGAAAGAAAGAACAAATTGAAAGACTTCACTGTGAAACTTCACTGAATTCTGAAAATTCTGATTCATATTCTTTAATTTGAATTATGTATTCAAGAATTTAAAAATTCTGAGAATTCTGATTCGAATTCTAAAAATTGAATTGAAAATTCAAAAATTCTGATTCAAATTTTAAATCAATAATTCAAATCTCAGAAAAAAAATTCTCATGTGATTTTTCAACGTTGTAAATTTTGTCAACATCCTTTACAAAGTGATTCAAAGCTATCAAATTGTAAATATTTGACTTGTAAATTGTAACCATTGACCAAATTTGATGTTCATAAAGTTTACAATGTTGAAAAATAACATGAATATATTTTCCCTATACTAAAAATTGAATCTTATTTTAAGATGTAACAGAATCAAGGCACGTCTTGAAATTCAAATGTTATCTTAAATTTAGTCCCATGTTCACAATTATTTTACAGCAGACAAGTCTTAAATTAAAAAGATTCAACATGATTTGAGTTTATCATTCTTGATTCAAGACATGTCTAGATTTAAGACTTGTTCACTTGAAAATAAATTTGAAAGTGTATAAAATTTCAGATATTATATGAATTTCAAGTCATGCCTTAATTTATTCGCGTTTTGAAATAATATTGTTTTTTTCGAGTGTGGAATTTTTAGTTTTCTTCGTATTTTTCCTGAAAAGTTACTTTATAGATTTTTACTCTCCAAAAGTTATATCTTATTTCAAAATGGAACAAAATCAGGACACGACTTAAAATTCAAAGATTACCTCAAAATCAGCCTATGATCATAATTATTTTCAATCGAGCATCTCTTAAACCAAGTAGATTTATCATAATTCGCGGAAATAATTTTTGATTCAAGCTATATCTTGATTTAAGACTTGCTCGAAAACGAATTTGAAAATGGACTGAATTCAAGATACTTCTTCAATTTCAAGTTGTCCATTAATTTTGTTGCATCTTAAAATAAGATTGACTTTTTAGAGCGTACTAAAATTAAGGGACGACTTGAAATTCAAATAGTATCTTGTATTCAGACCATTTTTAAATTTATTTTCAAGCAAGTAAGTTATAAATCAAGAGGATATGTTTTGAATCAAGAATGAATCCCTCAAAATACGTTGAATCTTCTTAATTTAAGACTAAATTCAAGATAATATTTAAATTCCAAGACGTGCCTTGATTTCGTTGTATCTTAAAATTAGATTAAATTTTTAGTCAAAATCACTAGAGCTTTTCACACATATATAACCAAAATAAAGGTGACAAAAACTAGAATATCAATTATTCATTTCTCGAATTAGAATTGATCCAAGGAGATAAACATTACTATCAATACCAACTTAACTTTCTTATTTTTTAAAGTTCCTGTATCAATTACTTCACTTGATACATATGAATTCTTAAGATGTCTTCTATTTGTTCCAGGGAAATCTCATGGTTGCCAATCATACCGCCAACGCCAGGATCAACAAATACACGTTTACCACAAGAAACACAACTTTATTCAGCGATGACCCCAACTCAAGCAAAGACATTTCTCGATCAAGTTTGCTTTTATTACTTCAACAGTCTCAACCACCCTGTATCACCAAGAGCTCTGGAGTGTTACACTCGTTTTCTGAACACATACAGAGATATTTCAAGGATTTCAAGACCAAAACGTGCCTCTCAGAGTCCAGAAGTAGTTCTCAAGGCCTCAGATCTCCTAAATGTTGCTAGGCACATTAAGACACACGAAAAAAAGAGTTCGCGACGTCCTCTTATCAAGGTCAGGGACTTGTCTTCGATGTTGGATAAAGTTAACAATCCAGACAGTACACAGCCAAGTCCTGTGGCTTCTCCAATTGTCCATCAAAGAACTCCACAATCAAGTCCTTTGGCTTCTTCAATGGTCCATGAAAGAACTCCGCAGTCGAGTCCTTTCACTTCTCAAATGGTCCATGAAAGAACTCCTCAATCAAGTCCTTTGACTTCTCCAAGGACTCATCAAAGAACTATTCTGAATACTGATGAAGGAACTATTCTGAACACTGATGAAAGAACTCTGCATTCAGTTCTTATGACTTCTTCAATGATCCATCAAAGAACGATTTTACCAGCAGTTGCTCAGGAAATTGATAAAAGAATTCTGCATCCAATTCCTGTTACTTCTTCAATGGTCCATCAAGAAACTCTGCAGCCAAGTCCTTTGACTCCTCCAATGACCCATCAAAGAACTATTCCAAACACTGATGAAAGAACTCAGCATCCAACTCCTGTGACTACTCCAATGATCCATCAAAGATTGATTTTACCATCACTCGCTCAGGTATTTGATAAAAGAACTCTACAGTCAAGTTCTGTGACTTCTCCAAACTTCCATCATCAAAGAAAGATTCTGGGCACAGATAATGAAAATATCGCAAGTCGTGAAAGCGTTATACATGGATTAACTAAATTTCAAACTACCAATTCTTCGCAGTTTGTGCATCCAGTGAATAGCGAACAGGTAATAAACACTAACAAGAGCTCCAGTATACCGAAACATCCGATATCATTGCCAGTCATTATTAAGGTTCCAGAGAAGAAGAAGAGAAAGGTTTCAGAGAGAAGAGGGGACTTGAAAATGAGAATAGTCAAGGATGGGAAGAAAAGGAAGGTGGAGCAGGTCAAGAAGAAGAGTGTACCTGGTCCAGAAGTTGTTTCGTCGTGTCAAGGACAGCAAGATGGCAGTTTGGGTGCGATTTCGTCCTACAAGCGAAGTAGGTTTGAATTTTTTTTATATATCTTGTTTTGTTTACAAAGTATAAGAGAGTACTGGAAGACAGTCGTCGTTCATTTCAGTTTCCCTGGCAACGGTGGTGCGACCGAGTTCGGTCGCACTTTTCATTCGACGATTTCTTGTTAAATAAGTAATGAAAAACATCGAATTAATACACATTTGAAACCTCAGACATTTGCGAACGAGTTGATGCATACCTTTGTTTTGAAATATTTTTCTTCGCAAAAAACAATTAATCAAAAAAAATTGTGTTTACGGCCAAAATTCGAGTACCTTAGATGATACTTGCGCCAAGTTCAAGACGAATTTTCATTGACTGGCTGCAAAAAAGAAAAACATAATTACATATCTTCATATTTTCACCAGTTTTGGATCGCTTAAAAAGCATCTGTTCAATTGCAGATCATCTAAATAAAAAGTTACAATTATACACGA
>JAPYZL010120653.1:0-16873 GCA_030522825.1 Platygaster orseoliae
TTACTTTGAAGGGGACAAAATAGATATTCATGAATAAATAAATAATTCTTGAAAAAACATGAAATTCGCGATACTTTTTGAACAAACCTCGTATTAATGGTGATACATACACGCGAATTCGGGTGGATCAAACTTATAACACGTAAGTACTACAGAGCATTTATGCGATGTGAAATTTTTAATTTTTAATAAATTTCCATGGAACATATTTTGGGATGAAATTTATTCGTAATAATTCATTTTGATATATGATATAAAAAATTCGTTATTTATTTTGGAATGATAACTTTCTTTTTTTAATTTGCAATTTATGAACTAATAAAAGTTTGCATTTTGAGTTATGTAACATTTATCGACTTTTTTAACAACGTTAATGAGATTTTTATTTCGAGATTCTTAGAATCTACAATTCATTTCGTTTGGGATCCAGAAAATGTTAAAAATCGATACATTTAATATTCGTAATTTTTCGCGTTTGGATATAATTTAATTTTTAAGCAAAATACAGAAATATTTAAAATTAAGTGTTTCAATATTTCGATTGAAAAACATAAGTTTTCGTACTTTAGGGTAAAATAAACTTTGGAAAACATATTGAAAATTGCAGACACTTTCACTTTTAAAAATATGTATAATAATTTCATAATTTGTCAAACTCATCCCAATATTTATCGTTATAATCGCATCTGAATATTCTACATGGTGCTAAAAACTCAAATTAATACTTCGAAATTCCATTTTGTACATTGAAAACTATTTTTGACTCAATATGAAAAACTTAGGAAAAACTCCATGAAATTATTTATTACATTTTCCTTACAAATAACATAGTTGAGTTAAGTTTTTACGTAAAAGCTAAATCAAGTTTGGGTCATTGAATCAACTTTTGTTTTTTTCAGTGTCGTCATTGGAAAAAATGGAAACTACGGAAACTAATCAACTCGATCATTGTGCATCACCATATTACGAAAATTTTTCTGGAATCACATTACGTAACGTCTTTGTAATAAATGAAATAAATCATCAAACATTGAAAATTGTTCAGAGAACTTATTTATTGTTTCATGTATTTCGCAATCTAAGATTTTAGATAACTTTTTTTTATACGCTGTTGAGAAAAAATGAAAACCATGGAAAACAAAGGTATATGACTTCTTCATAAACTTAACAGGTCGAATAAAAAAATTGTTTAAATAATAATGTTTTTAAAAAGCTTTCTTTTAAGATGATAATTTTTAATTACCCATTTATTGTTATATACTATTTAATTATCTATAATATATTATCATATTTCATTATTTTTTTACTTTTATAAGTAGATAATATTCAAGTTCTCATGATTTGATTGAACTTCTTTATATTTAAATTTGAACAATAAACCCACTTTTCAATTCTAATGTAATCATCATCCAAATCAAGCAGAATATTTTACGCAAGTTTGAGTAATATTTTTTAATTCACTTGGAATCATGTAAAAAAAATATTATTTCATGTCACAATAATATTCAATGTTCTTCAATTATTGATTTTACATCTTCTTATAAATTCAATTGAAAAATAAAAAATTGCAGCATCTTTTTCCGTTACAATCGATTTGGAAATCCCCAACAAAAAAAAATGATTAGATAGACTATTCTCATATCAGTTAATAACACTCAAGAATCTTCTACGAAAACATCATTTTTTTCGTAATCGCCATCCGATTTCTGGAATAATAATAAATAATCATTGCTGAAAAACGATAATAAAATATACTCTTTTATAAATAAAATATACTCTTTTATAAATAAAATAAAATCTTTTATAAATAAAATATAATCTTTCATTTGTTCTTTGAAACAGAACTATATAAAGAACTCCAAGCAGACACTCGAAGCATTTGACAAATCAGTTTCAAGGCCTTAAAGTTTCCTGCATAAACCAAACGAAATGGCGAGATCAGCAATTTTACTTTTCGTTTTATTAACTGGTTTTTCCTACGTGTATTCCGATTGTTGTCAAACAAAACGAGTTTGCTATATCGAAGATAATATTCAACACGTGGTACATCTTTGTAATAACGGTAAAAAACCAGCACTTTTTTTCTGCGGAAAGGGATGGTGCAATATTGTTGGATGCCGTTGTACTGATGGTTGCATTGAGGGAGATCTAGTGGAAAATTTCAAAAATATTTATGGTAATAAATACGCAGAAGTTTGGTTGGATAAAAGAAAACACTATCCCAGGTAATTACTACAAAACATTAATTTGTGACATCTGAAATTTTAAATATGAGTCCCTCGAAATTACATAAAACGTTTTTGATTATTTTCCATGAAACATATTTTCGAATAACATCGTAATAAATCATTTTTATATGAAATGAACATTTATTTATTTATTTTGAATTGAAAAATTCAGTACGTAAATAATTTACTACTATTATCTAAAAAAATTATATTCAGTTTATATTTATTGACTTTTTTCAATTACGTTGACTGTGGTTTGTATTTTGAGATTTTTAGAATCTACAGTTTGTGATTTTTGAGATCCAGAATATGTTGGAAAACGATACATTCGATATTCGTTATTTTTAGCGTTCATATTTGAATTTTTCAGCATCAGAAAATACCGATTTATTTTAAATTCAATGTTTCAGTATTTCGATTCATAAACATAAGTTTTCGTATTCAAGGGTAAAATCAACTTTCAAAATGATATTGTGAATTGCAGACATTTTTAGTTTTGAAAATATGTACATTCGTAATTTTTCAAACTCATTCCAATATCACATCTAAAAATATTTCATAATGCACAAAACTCAAATCAATTCCTCGAAATTCCAATTCGTACATTGAAAACTATTTCTGACACTACATTAAAGCAAAAAAAAACTTCTGGCTATTATTTATAATATTTTCCTTACTTATAAAAGAGTTGGCTTAAATTTTCACAGAGGTCAAATCATTAAATCAATATTCGATTTTTTTTCAGTGACTTTGGAATATAATCAACACAATCAACGTTTATCATAATTTTCCGGAGATTTTCCTGGAATCACATTGTGAAATATATTTGTTATAAATGAAATAAATCATCGAACATAGAAAATTAGTAAGTAGTTATTGGTAAGTTATTGGTAAGTTAAATTAGTAAGTTAAAATTAGTAAGTCCTCGTAATTCCAATAATTTCGAAAGCTGAGAAATACGATTTATTATGATGTATATTTTAGGTAGAATCAGTTCAACAAATAGCTCAAATTTAATCTGCAACCAGGAATTACTTCGAGTTCGTAAAAATCATTTTCCTGGTGTACCGTGGGTAATTAGGAAAATTCAACTTACTGGGTTAGGATTTTTTTCTAGTGAAAGATAGATTGCTAGTCATTGCTCAATGTTCGTAATAACCCTGCGCCATTTACGGCACGCCTTGACTGGAAGTATTCAATAAAATTTATATCGCTTGCTATTTTTCTCCAGTATTTTTATGGAATGACCTTAAATGAAACTTGAGGATTCCTTACATTAATTTTTAAAAACTGTAATAGAAATGAAGACGTACTTATTATTGATTCTAAATTTAAATAATATGCAAACATAAAAGAAAAGCAATCAAGCATTGAATAATAGTTAAATTCAATCATAATAAAAATAATAATTATTATTTAAAGTAAATTAAAAAATCAAATCTAAAATGCAAGTTTACTCAAATTATTTATTAAATTGTATACAAACTACTTTTACAAGTTCTAAGTTCCTTAGATTCTACATATTATTCTAGATTTTTCAACAAATGCCATTCTCTTTGATTTTTTCTCAAATTCCTAACTTCATCTTACATTGTGTATTTTCCTGAAAAATTCGAGTATCCATTTGTAAAATGCTATTAATTCTCGAAAACAACCTACACTTGGTGTAAAACATATCACGTCCCAAACTCCACGATAAAAATCCATACCTCGAGCTCCTACCTTTCTCTATAGAATTTACTGTGGCAACCGCGAGTAGTTGACATGATCTTTTTACCGTATAAAAAAGGTCGTTACGAAAATCACCTGCGCTAAACGCACCCAGAACCATAATTGCGAGCGAACAATTAATCGCGCGAGCGATTAGCTGACATTCAAGTCTGCCATGAAACGGAAAAAGGCTAACAGTCATATTTCCATAAAAAATTGAGTGCTGATATCAGTTAAATCCGTGTGAAATTTTATGGTTCATGGTGTCGAAAACAAAAGTTCGGTAGTGGGATCGTTTTTATAACTATACTGAGATTGAAGTCTTAGAACGTAAAGTCAATGATGAAAGAACTGTGACTGAGAAATTAGCTGTGAAGTATTATTGAGTTATCCATCTAAAATTATTTTTTCCAGATGTTATTAAGTGATTGAAGAAGATTTTTATAAAATTTAAGTAGTTTTTCCATGGCAGTTGAACCACTGTATTTGGAGTAAAAGAAATTTTGTTTTTAATGAGATATAAAATAGTCCTTTATAAAATAATAGAGATACAATAAAGTTTAGATAAGCCTTAGATATCACAAAGTGAAACTTCCAATGCCCTGCCATAGTAGGATCCACCAGCAACATATATAAGAAGTCTCACAAAGTGAAACTTCTGTCGTACTATAATACGATTAACAATCAACATATATTAGAATTCTCACAAAGTGAACCTTCTAATGTCCTGCCAACGTAGGATCCACAATCAACATACACAAGAAAAAAGTGTAACTTCTAATATCCTACCACATTAGAACCCACCATCAACATACACAAGAAGTTCACAAAGTGAAATTTTTAATGTATTACCATATTAGGATCCACCATCAACATATATAAGAAGTCTCACAGAGTGAAACTTCTAATGTTCTGCCATAATCTTATCCACAATAAACATACATTCAAAGTTTCAAAAAGTGAAACTTCTAATGTTCTGCCATAGTATTATCCACAATCAACATACACAAGAAGACACACAAAGTGGAACTTCTAATGTCCTGCCAACGTAGAATCCACAATCAACATGCACAAGAAAAAAGTGTAACTTCTAATATGCTACCATATTAGAACCCACCGTCAACATACACAAGATGTTTAACAAAGTGAAACTTTTAATGTACTACCATATTACGATCTACCATCAACATACATAAAAAGTCTCGCAGAGTGAAACTTCTAATGTTCTGTCATAGTCTTATCCACAATAAACATACATCAAAAGTCTCAAAAAATGAAACTTCTAATGTTTTACCATAGTATTATCCACCATCAACATACACAAGAAGACACACAAAGTGGAACTTCTAATATCCTGCCAACGTAGAATCCACAATCAACACACACAAGAAAAAAGTGTATCTTCTAATATCCTACCATATTATAACCCAACATCAACATACACAAGAAGTTTCACAGGGTGAAATTTTTATTCTACTACTATATTAGGATCCGCCATTAAAATACATGAGAAAATGAAAATTGTTCCTTAAATACTTAGTTAAATATTTAAATTCATTGAATAAATCATCCTTGCCTCCTCATTGATGAGAACTAAAAAAAGGTGCTATAGTCATGATCATTACAAATTTGAGTATAAATTATGATCTTTAAAATGAAACCTCAATCGCTCTGAATTTTAACTCCAATATGGGAAAATTTATGTATATTGAAAGATTTCCATCTATGTCCTACATTTAATAAAAGAAAATATTTATAAATGAAAAAATTTATTAAGAAAAGATGTATGACCAATATTCTGTACATATATTGACTGAAGTATAACTGATTTGTTCGCATTTTATTATTTTTTAGCAGTAAACAAAAACATTAGTTTCTACTCGAACTCGTTGCAGTATCTACACGGAACAAAATATGGTTGTCACAACCTCATAAATAGTTGGGGAAAATGTTACTATTTATGAGGTTGTGACAACAATATTGTTTTTTCCATGTATGTACGAATTTACCGTAAAAACGTTAAGATATAAATAAATTTATTCCTTCAATTAAAATTACATAATCATTAACTCAGCTGAATCCGTTCCATTTTTAATCGCAGCAAAACATAGTCCCCAATTTTCCAGCACCGTTCTACGGCGAAAGCAAGGCAGCCGCTGCACGGAAGGCGCACCTGCATGAAAATCGCATTCGTTTTTTGTCGGCTCATTTTCCACGTCGCTTTTCACTCTGGGCCGTGATCTTTCGCCGGTGAAAAGGGACCAAGGACGCCGTTACCGGCCCGATATGTTTATGAATCGCGCGCGACGGGCGCACGTCGCTCGCTCAACTCGCTCGATCGGCTCTTTTTCCTCGGACCGATTTTCCCCTCTATGGGAGTGCACTTTTTTTTT
This sequence comes from Platygaster orseoliae, assembly GCA_030522825.1. Classification (NCBI taxonomy): domain Eukaryota; kingdom Metazoa; phylum Arthropoda; class Insecta; order Hymenoptera; family Platygastridae; genus Platygaster; species Platygaster orseoliae. The sequence continues at coordinate 6,332 of JAPYZL010120653.1, forward strand.
CTTTAAAGACCGAGCGAGCGATCGCGACTGAGAACGGGCTCATTTGCGCCGGATATTTATTTTTCCACGCCGCAAATTACTTTTGAGTATCGAGTGGCGAAATCGGTGGTTTTCAACACAACTCTCGGAAACTTCTGTAAGCGTTGAAACAGTTGAACGACTGTAAAATTCGTCGAAACTGTCGCGAATGTTGAAAGGGTAGAAAGTGTGGGAAATGGGACGAATTTTAAAACTATTGTTGATTTTCAAGTGGCAAAGAATGCGGAAATTGTTGAAAAATTAACGGAATTTATTGTTAATGTTGAGCAAAAAACAGGTGAAATAGCTTATAGCTTATAGTTAATAATAATGTATTTTTTGAAAGCTCAGAAACTGGGAAAAACCTTAACTTTGTTATAACTGCTAAACTTTTTGAAAACGTATGATACTTATATGGAAATGGGAAACTTGAAAAAACCAATAGTTTTCGTGGCAGTAGCTTTTTTTTTGTTGCCTTAAAAAAATTTCTTCTATTAAGTTCAATTGAAACATCTCATTTTTTTGCTGCTACAGCAAATCCTTCTTTTTCCGTATGCAATTTTCAAGTAACCCTAGACTTCAATTAATTTTTTATATTATTTTAATAATTTTTCTAAATCAAGATTTCAATTCAATTCTCGACTCGCGAAAACTCCGCGCAAAAGTCTAGAACTTGGAAGCTAATCGAAGTCATTGTTGCCGCGAAGTCGCTCCCACGCGCGAGCAGGAAGAAACGATAAAAACGCATCTGCATTCTGCATTGTGCACGGGCGCGAACGGAGTAGGAGCGCAATACACGCGACGCGTTATGTGGAATGGCCCGTGAAATTGGCTGGCCTTGCGAACGAGGGGCGAAAGGGGCAATCAGAAAATATCCCGTTGCCCTTTGCGCTCAACGAGCCGAGGCGATTCGTCCGACAATTTTTTACCAATTCGCTTGCCGCATTAAGATCGCATCTGCCCGTGTCCCCTTGTCCTACATCATGTCCCCTTGCTGCTTACCTGCAACAAAAAATCCAAACAATCCCAGGATTAATGACGACATCGCGAAATCGTTAATTCGGCACTGTCAACAGATTTTAAACATGTATCGCGTCGCGAGGTTATACGGCTGTATGTGTGTAATTGGGCCTTGTACAGTGAAAAACTGATTTAGTTGACTCAAACAAATGTTTCATAATTATATAAATTTTGAAGTCAGATAAACGAATTTTATTTGATTGCAACAAATTTTGGTTTAATCAAAAAAATTGAATTTTCTGCTACTTTAAATTTTTTTGTCCAAACCATAGACATTACAGTATATGGGCTGCTAGTACTCCTATCTACTCCAGCAAACGCTCGTGGCAAAACATCTTAGTCCGTACGGTCAATTTTACGTATGTATTGTGTGTATGTGTAAGTATGTGTATGAATATGTACATAAAAATATGCATGTATTCTGATCGCCCGGGCTAAGATGTTTTGCCGTGACAATGAGCCATACTAGCAGTCCATATACTGTAATGTCTATGGTCCAAACTGAAAATACTTTACAGCCAAAAAATTTTGTTGGTCAAATAACGACGAAACATTTCTTCAAATCATCAAAATTGGTCCTTCAATGTATGCAAAAAGGTGTTAAAGTCACAAAAAACTGTGGAATGAATGAGTTTTAGGGATTTGATTAATTACATCAGTAATTTTGGGGTTTCTGTAGCGGACGTATTTGAAAATTCGAACTTATTCAAGACTGTCATTTCAGTAACTTTTAATTTCTTAAAAAACAATATAAAAAAGGGAAACATAGGTACCTGATTTTATTTTCCAACGAAATTGAAATATTCTTCTAAAATGTGTATTTTGCCTTTTTGGTAAAATGAATTTTTTTAGGGTTTTGCAGAAACTTTGTTCTGACGATAAAAATTACTGTTCATTATGTACGGGAGATAATTTGTTCTAAACGGCCATAAATTTGTCAAAAATGATTGAAAAATTTTCAATTTCAATAAATTTGTTGCAGTTACTGATATAAACTGATGCAAATCAAATTTTCTTAAGAATTGTTTTGTTATTCTTCGATTGATTCTAACAGACAGAGAAAATCAAAATGCATGAAAATGCTGCAAAAATAACTGCTACCTTAGTTATCCATGTTGAACAACAAATTTTTCGTCAAAAAATCATAGCTTTTGCAGTAAAAATTTCAGCTCTGGTATATGACAAAAATAATAGTACTAATCACCTTCCTTTGGTAAAAAAAATTTATTTGAATATACAATTACACTGTTTGAGATATTGTATGTCCTGAAAAGTTCGTTCTTTTCGTTTGCAAATAAATTAAAAATCGTATATAAATTATCACAGAAAAATATTGTCGATATTCATCGATTTTTGACAAAATTATGCACATTCCTGTACAAAAAAAGTTTTTTTCGTAGACAAAAAAAACCAATTTCGCCGTTCAAAGTAATTCCATATTTAAAAGAAAAAATACGTGTTACACTATTTTGGGTAGAAAGCAAAATTTTTCAGTTATTTAAAAAAATTAAATCGTATCAGTGGAATTGTAATCAAAATAATCTGATTGAAATATTCAAATGCTCAGATAAAAAAGGATTTAGTGATTATAAATTTTTCCTTCAAACATAATAATAAAATTATTTCATTGTATGATTTTGTCTTACATACCAAAAATTTTTCTCATAGTGATTATTATAAAATCGTAATTTAAGATATAACGAATAAATATATTATGAATTCACTAGACAAGAAGCAATAAATAAATGCTCTTCATTTGTCACCCGACCTTTGAAAAAGTAACAAATCTTCTCCAAATATTAAAAAAATTTACAAACTCATACAATTATGCGTTTGTTAAGTTTTATTGTTAAAATCTAACAATAAAATGATGTCATTGTATAATTTTGTCTTTCATAGAAAAAATCATTCTGATAGTAATTACTATAAAATATTCATTTAAGATATACAGGGTGTTTCAGTGATAGCAGATCAAACGAAAACCATGTATTGCTCATAAAAATTCTAAGACGATTTTCCCTTTGCCATTTTTTACAAAACTCAAAATCAAAAAAGTTACTCAAGTTTAAAATTTAAACAATAAATACACTTATTCTACGAGTGGGAATAAATACCACGGACCAAACTTTGCCCAAATTTTCTTCATATTTTTCTGAGTTGAAAAGTCCTTAGTCTTTTTTCACAAAACTCAAAATGAAAAAAGATATATTCGAGTTTGAAATCTGAGAAATCTGGTTAGTTGAAACTTCTAACTTGAATAACTTTTTTGATTTTGAGTTTTGTGAAAAGTGGCAAAGAACTTTTAAACTCACAAAATATGTAGAAAATTTGGGTAAAATTTGGTCTGTGGTATTTATCCCCACTCGTCGAAAAAGCGCATTCATTCTTCAAATTTCAAACTTAAATAACTTTGAAGATTTTGAGTTTCGTAAAAAATGGCAAAGGGAAAATAGTCATAGAATTTCATGAGGAATACATGGTTTTCGTTTGATCCGCCATCACTGAAACACCCTGTATAGAATAAATAAAGTAGGAATTCACTATACAAGAAACTATAAATAAACTCTCTTCATTTACCACTCAACCTTTTAGATATCAACAAACCTTCTCCAAATACTTAAAAAAATTTACAAACACACACAATAAGGTTTGTTAGGTTTTATTGTTAAAACCTAACAATAAAATGATTTCAGTGTATAATTTTGTCTTTCATACAAAAAATCATTCTGATAGTACTGACCATAAGATATTCATTTAAAATATGTAAAATAAATAATTTATGTATTCACCAGACAAGAACTAATAAATAAACTTCCCTTCATTCATCACCCAACCTTTTAGATATTAACAAATCTTCTCCAAATACTAAAAAACCTCCAAACTCAAGCAAATAAAAACTACCACGAAAACATACAAATAAATTAAACTCTAAGAAGCCAAGTTCTGCGTTTTTCTTCTCTCTTCAAAAAAAAAAGACGAAAAAACCTCCCGTACACACCCATTACTTTGGCAAAAGCACGGAAGTTAGGAGGCAATATAATTGGTTCATAGTTGGCACAGGACAAGGACTGGATTTAGTAATGGCGTCATTGTGCTCTCGGGGAGGGATAAAAAAGGTGGATAAAGATGGTGACGGGGACAGAAAGAAACATAAGCGGGGCCCGCATAGACGAACGACACTTGAATATATCCCGGGACTATCTCTATATTGGCGAGGACGTGGACGTCTCGTTAGCACGAGGCTGTAGGTCCCGAGGCGAGGTGTCACGGGCATCTCCGGAAAGAGGAGATGCGTGCAACGCTGCAACCACCACCGCCGCCAAGGCTCAAGAAACGGCACCGCGCGAAAATATATATCTGGGAGCGGAGCGCTCCCATGCAGCGGGACACAGCCGACACGACAGCTCCGCCGGCCACGTCGATACTCGTTAACCGCAACACCGCCTTTACCTTAACCCCCTTCGATCTATTGCCACGCCGTTCTACAAGCTCCCGATGTTCCTACATCGGCCTCCCGACGTTTTCGATAGGGCGACCAGACGACCTCGTCTCACCAACAGCACTTTCCCCTCCCTTCCCAGGAAAATCACAAAAAATAATTTGTAAATCAGAAAATAACACTTTTTTTTTAATTCATATGTGTTATAAAGGACTGACTCTTACCAAGAAAATTAAATTAATGTGTTATCAAAAAAGAAAAACATTTACTCCATTTAATCCACTTTTTAGAAAAAATCTTTAGAAATATTCTCTTTTCTGAACAATATATATGAAAATTACAACATCCTTCCCACGAGTTTCCCAGTTCTCCTTTGAAGCTCAACATTAAATTTTTCTTCCCTCTGAAAACTCTTCAAGATAAATAATTTCTCTGGGATGCTCATATACCTTCGCAGATGCATAACACTCTCGTCTCTCCCCCTACCCTCCCCCCTTCACCCCTTCCCCTATATTCACACTTTTGCATGATCTTCGTCATCTCATTTGAAAGATACGCGAGAACTATTCTCGTATCCTCAAAAGTGCCTGCGCAGGAGATACGGCCATTGATGGTTATCTCGCGACAATGTTGCCAAGTTCGCATGATCGCCTTTCCCTAATGAAAAGTGATCGCGAAACAAATTGCCGCTATCAGCCCGAGCGGAAAGATTATTAAATTAGTCACGCTGAAACGAGACACTCGCAAGAATGAAAGTACCACACCAAGTTCAATGCGCGTCTTTGTTCGAGCGCGCCCAAAGTGCAGTGATACCAGTACCCTTTGTTGCTGAAAATTGAATTTTTCGCTCGGTCGAATTTCCGGGGTCTTTATCCCTTTTTTTTCGGGCCAAAAAGGAAGTTGGCTTTCGTTCGATTCGGGCTATTTCCGGGGCATGAACTTTGGATCGCCGCGTCTAATGTTTATGGAGCGAGCGTTGAATGGAATTGAACTGACGGTTTTTCCAATCAACTTTTTTGACAACAAAAAGATAAGCTACTGCTGCAAAAAATTGTGTAGAAACAGCACTTCTTTTTGTTATTCTCATTCTCACGTTGCATGATCCTCCCAATGATGAAAACATCAAGCAAACGCAATGATAATAAAGCGTGAGAAACTGTTATCGCATTTTGATTTAAGAAGATACTGCGAGCATGAGGTTCGCAGCATCGCGAGGGGCAAAAAAATAGCAAAGGCGCTAAAGCCGTGAATTTAAAGCAGTAGCAAATGCGAAATTGCTGGGTCGTGGCCGGTGCAAGTTTGTCGGGCGTGACCGTGTCGCAGGAAAAAGGATTAAGAAGCGGCCAGCGTTGCTGCTGCCGCTGCATTCTGGAGATTCATTAGCCGCTTCGTTCCCTCTTCCTCCCTTTTTTACAACCTTCATTCCCACATTTCCCACGAAAACCCGAGAAGCTATCGATCGCGTTCACTTTGCTCGAGCGACCTGACCACGGCGACTACAAATTATATTCACCACCCGATGTTTTCCGCGCGGAATTGCCGCGATCAATGAATTCCATTTTACTGAATTTGACTGTTTGATAAAAAATACTAGTCTAACTCGTTCATTGTTTAATAATTCTATGGATAATTTATTGTAATTTAGTCTTGAATATATTTTTGTTTGGTCTGAGGGAATAAGTGTGTCGCCAGCGACGCCCACGCCAGAGCGTCCTTGAAAAGGAACTTCCCGGGTTATTGAATCGGATGCAATGCGCGTTCGTATCTGAGTTTTTCGAAGTTTATCCATAAAGCTCCGCGAATATCCTGTGATGCGCGCAATTACGCGCATAAAGCGACGTCTTTGCGAGCCATTCGATAGCCACGCATCGATAGCACCTTATCGTTATTACTTTTTTTTTGAATTCCTCGCGTTCTTCGACGATGGTGTGCTTTTTACGATAATATGGTTTTACTATTCGCTGCTGGCTTGCGTGTCTTTCACGTCGTTACGTTCATCTTCTTTTTTCGCTGTTTTTGCTCGTGTCGTTTCAGAGCCGGATTATCGAAATCGCGATTTCAACAATTTCAATTAGCAAAGTGGAATTTGACGAAAAAAAACCTTTTCCGTCATACGTAATACGTATTAACGTCTTCTGATAGAGAAAATACAGTTGAAGCAATTAAATATATTGTTCTCTGCATGGAGAAGGGGGCGACAAAATGAAGGGACATGATCGCGGGGGGGGGGGGGGTTAGGAAAAGTCGCTGACCGCTCGAAGAGGCGAGTGCCGAGTCACTGGAGATGATCCACGTGATTTATGTGGGAAAAGGAGGCATGAGCGTGTTTTTAAGCACGCGATACAATGGTTATCTAGGCGCTCGTGGGCGAGAGCCACGACCCCGATCGTAGAGCAGCTCCAGTTTTTTGCCGGCCTACCGTTCCCATGCTGTAATATGTCCGGCGACGAAAAAATTCCATCACAACACCAGTACAACATCCTATAAATTACTTTTACGTTCTCACAACGCCCTCGCGCCGCACTATCCCGAAAATTATACACGAGTCTCGATCGGCCTTGCCCCGTACCCAAATTACCCCGGCCCCTGTTTCCGGCATTTCTGATAGTGCTGGGTTTTTTCCTGCGATTTATGGAAAGGGTTTTTGGTTTGAAAAGGCAGTTATTTATTATTTCTTGTTAAATTCAAAAAATAGGAATCAGGAACTAGAACATTTTTCATCATCAACTTTCTAGATAAAATATTATATTAATTAGCGATTATAAAATTTGGTGTCAGTTATTTCTACTTATTTTCTAATTCTACTCATTTTTGACGAAAATTTCTATCACAAAACATTTCGCAAGTTTTGTTGCACAGTGTTATAATATGTAGGCCGTACTCGAAAGCGCAAAATCGGTGTCCATTCGGCGTTCCATCAGAGTCATCTCGTCATTCGCTTCGAGCTGGAAGCTGAGTCGCTTTTTGCGGCGATTGATTTATGGCGTAATGGGATCATTTATTTCGCCCAATGCCGCAGCATCGGGCAACATTATACCGTTGCCGCTTTATCTTGCTTCCTTCCGTCCAGCGGCGGCAGCAGCAGGCGCTTATGTGCTACTGGCTCCTTCTTTCCCCGACCCCATGGGAGCCAAGATGGCGTTACAAATTGCCTAGGAATCCGCTAATACGAGAGGAACATGGGAGGCATGACAGCGCTCTCCGCGGCTACCCCTGAAGAATTGTCCTCTCCTCTCCTCGATCGCTGCTGCTGAGACCGCCAAGTGTTTTTTTTTCCACCGTTCGTCACTGTCGCCTTTTTGCCGGCCATTTCTCCTCCTCCAACATGAATTACTCGAGAAAATCCCAAGACTCGCGGGAAAACTTGCTATTGGCTTTCGGGCATCGCTTTCGAGAGTTTTATCTCGATGCTTTTAATCATGTCCAAGTGAGGGAAAGCATTTGTTTGAAGGTTTGCATTTGTCAATTTGTCTAGGACTGGGTTTAGACATTTTTCAGGTGTAGTTTCTGAATGTATCTTTTTTTTTAATGACATAGATTCATTCAAAATCATATTCTTCCAAAACGGTAACTTGCGAGTGAAATTCATATGGCAGCCGTAGTTTGGGATGCCTGTACGAGTGGGTTTCAGAAAAATGAGTGCAGCAGGCCGTCGAATTAGCGGGACGCCGCGGCTAATGAAAGCTTCTCGAGCCGCGGCGTCTTTGCAGTTGCACGCATGCCGTCCAGCGAGCGATCTATGTATCAAGCTCGCATTTTATTCCTCGCTCGACTCTCCGCTTTACGCATGTACCACAAATTGCTCGCTCGGGCTTGGCTTTTTCCTCCGAGTCCTCGCGTTCCAACAGCTTCTAAGCACGCCGCTCCGCTATCCTGAGGAGACATTTCGCGACACTTTTTACGCGCACGCATCGTCACGTATATTCCTTTCATATTTGGCTCTTACAATGTTGCGATCATCGAATCTTCAGAATGATGCGCTCTAATTTTTGCTAATATATTTGGATTTTTTTTTTCATCTCAACTAAATTTCGCCTTATACTAGGGGCTTCACCCCTCGAACCCCATCGTCGTTCGCCAAACCCCCGATCGGGTAAACAGCGTTTTCACCCAAAACACTTATAATTAAAATTTTAAAAATATACATCAACAAGAAAACATTCCATCTTAAACCCACATTACTATATTCTCCACAAAAAACCATCAAATTCTTTTCTAAATGTACAAAATTCTTCAAATCACGTTTAAAAATTCCTCAACATCCCCCAGAATCCCACTATCTCTCAAGTCGAACACGCTCTTACTCGGCGCCGTTTCTGCAAAAGCGAAACCGAAAAAAAATGCAGACGTTAGCAAGGGGCAACATTCTCGGTGGTCGTGTCCTCGGACGCAACGTGTTTCGAGGTTGAATTTATCGCGCTAATTTCGGGACAATGGCGGATCGAGGGAATTGAAGAGAAGGGCTTTGCATCTCTAGCCCGGAGCGGTGTTACAGCGACGGCGGCAACCAACGGGGTGCGAATTACTCGCCATATACGTGCCGGGGCAGGCGTGTCGCGGTCACGCCGGGCGCACTAATGTCGTAAATATCGGCCGTACTAATGTGGCGCAAGTTCAGCGGTGTGAATTTGAGCTCACGCCGCTGAAATTCACGCTCGTTTCAGGATTTAAGGCTCGCGAGAATGCCGCAGAGGCGTCACTTCGCCCAAAGCCAATTAGCCGTACCTCTCGACCATTCGTCCATTAACTTTTCACACGTGAGAACAGTCCAGTGCGTTTCGCGACTACCTAGTTTATGGCAAGTTTTTTTTGTTTTCGTTTTTGATGAGTTTCGTGGAGTGCGGGTGAGTGGAAACACGTTGTACTGAGAAAAAAAATTTTGTTTTTGGCTGGATATAAGTTTTTTTCTAGAATTCAGTCATTGCTAGGAAAATGAATTAAACAATAATCTCTCGGAACTAACATTGAAGTTTGATTGAGGCCCATTTTTCCCGAAATTTTTTCACAAACCTTTTTTTCCAAAAAATTGTTTATGAAAATTTTTTTCAAATTGTCATGTTTGAAAATTTCCCTAATCAACAGTCAATTACTTTTGTTACCAAAACTGTAAATGACAATTGTTTGTTTTGTTATTAAGTCATTTGGTTTTTTGTTATATATGAAATTTTAATTTAATTCAATGCATTTTGATGCAGCCGTTTGCGAATGCTTTATTAGAAATTTTTAACTTTGTGCATGAATATATTTTGAATTATGTGACAAAAAATTGTTTGTGCATTTATTTATATTATGTAGAAAAACGAATATTCTAGGACGAAATTTAAAAAAAAAAACAATTTTTGGAAAAAAACTGTTTGGAAAAAAATGTTTGCGAAAAAGAAAATTTGTGAACAAAAATTTTGGGAAAAATGAAATTGGGAAAAAATTTCTTTGGGAAAAGTGGACCCCACCTTGAAATTTATTTCATCAATATCTCGAATTTAATTAGGTCATTATCGGTATCCTCAAAAATATATTTAACACTCAACAAATCAATTTTGCAAAAAGAATTATAGTCAAACTAAATAAACTCACAAATCACTATACAGGGTCAGTACATTATTATTATAGTAAATAGTATTTACATTGACTTTGCATATCAATAATTTAATCACTTTGAAAAGACACAATTTTTGAAAATGTGAGTTTATTTAGTTTAGTTACAATTTTTTTTTTTTTTTTGTAAAATCGATTTGTTGAGTGTTTGATATTCTTTTGAAGATCCTGATGATGGCTCATTTATTTTCTCATTATTTCTTTCGCAGTATTGAAAAATTCAAGATTTGAATTCATTGCTGTTGTCAAATTTCATACAGGGTGTCCCAAAGTCGGCAGATCACCCGAAAACCATGGATTCCTCATGAAATTCTAAGACAATTTTTCCTTTGTCATTTTTTACAAAACTCAAAATCAAAAAAGTTATTCAAATTTGAAATTGAAACAGTAAATGCGCTTTTTCGACAAGTGGGGATAAAAACCACGGATCAAACTTTACATAAATTTTCTTCATATTTTTCTGAGTCAAA
>JAPYZL010120658.1:0-11759 GCA_030522825.1 Platygaster orseoliae
ATTCAGACACTGAAAGCGATATCTTTCTGAAGCATATTATCGCGGGAATATTGAATGGTTTTTTGTCCGGATTTTGGTGGCGCACCCTGTATGTATTTTCAATGCAAATTTCCAGTAATTTACGTATACTTCGTATTTTTTCAGTATCCGAACTTTTAAAGATTTTTAGTATTTTCGTAGATATTAATTTATCTCCATTATTCACTGATTTGACACAATTTAAAAAATTTTTATTTTTCTCGTTTTTCAAGCCAAACATTTTTAATGAAAATTCAGTTCAAGATTCCTCCATTCTCGTAATTTTTAAATTAGCGAAATGAAAAATTCTGAATTTACATGAAAGTATATATTTTATTACTTTCATTTATTTTACTGATTCGTAATTATGTTTTTCATTTAAATGTATTTTATATTATTAGTATTTCCATCATTTACCTCTTACTGTTATCTCATTTTTATTAATATGCAAACGATAAGAATTTATGCTAAACTCTTTCAACTTTTCTTCGATCAATACATTAACTTATGAACAATTCTGTGGTGTCCCGGCATAACCAAATAAGTCCACTTTGCTATAAGGCTCAAAATTTATTCAGAATATTATGTAAAATGAGCCTTATGGCAAAGTGGACTTATTAGGTTATGCCGGGACACCACAGAATTAACGATTTTCGATCACTCATCAATAATTGATTCTTCGTTAAGTGCAAAATTCGATCTATTACTGGTTCATTAATTTTATATTGAAAAATTTACTACCAGCAGAAACAAAAAATTTTTTGACTGACCCGAAATTCACTCAGTCAAATAAAGACAAAACGTTTGTTAGTGCCAATCAACCCAGTTTTCCAGTGTAATTGTTTTTATAAAATTGGTACTTGAATTCCCGAACGTAAATATTGTTTTGATTTTTGGGTACAGAGATTCTGTACAAGAGATAATTAATTTGCATCTTAACTACACTTGAAACAACAGTGTACAAAATTTCATAATGTTTGACGTCAGGGACCATCAGTCTCAATAACTTCATGTTTCACCTCGTGCGTCATTATATTTAAGAATTTTGATTACTGCCCACGTCAACTTAAATTAAAAAAGTCCTAAACATTATCCTCAAAGACTTGTTTAGAAAACGTGACAGAATAAGAAATGTCTCCCAGTGAGTTTATCATATCATATTTCAGTTGCGTTACTTATTTTCTGAACTGCAATAAAAGAAATTGATGACGTATGTCGATACCTTTAAACAACACAGTTGCTTCTATTTTGAATTAATTATATAACTTAATTTACAAAGTTGGAAAATCCCTTAATTGCACAGTAATTGTGCTCTGGAAGCAAAAAAATTTGTTGAGGCAGCAAAAAAATAAGCTACTGCTGCGAAAAAATTCGTTCTGTCAAGTTGTATTGAAACAGAACATCTTTTTGCTGATAAGTATATCATCAACAAAAACATTGACATGAAATTTTATTGATGAAAATATAAAACATAGTTTCAATTTTTTTTTTATGTAATGCTCATTTCGAAAATTTCTGAGTAAAGAATCTAAGAAACATTTTGAATTTTCAGGGTCCAAGACATTTTGAAGTAATCAGTAATTACAGAGAATAAGAATTTTTTTTTCAAAAATATGTCAATTATTTGATATCGAGGAAAATTAATACGAAAATTTTGATACAAATCAAGAAAAAGCTTGAGAAAAACAAATTTCCATAAAATTTGGGAAGTTTTGAACAGTTTATATTGTGTTAGAAATTTTGAACATTATAAAACATTGAAAATTTTAGCGATTGTCAATATAGTTTAGAAAAATTAACAAATTTATGTCTAATTATGAAAGTTTCGAGATTTGTATTCTATTTTAAATATGGAAAATTTTCAAAAGTGAAATTTGATGAATGCTCATTTCGAAAATTTCTGAGTAAAGAATCTAAGAAACATTTTGAATTTTCAGGGTCCAAGACATTTTGAAGTAATCAGTAATTACAGAGAATAAATTTTTTTTCAAAAATATGTTAATCATTTGCTATCGGAGAAAATTAATATTAAAATCTTGATAAAAAAAGTAAAGGAAAAGCTTAAGATGAACAGATTTTCACAAAATTTGGGAATTCTCGAATAGTTCATATTCTGTTGGAAATTTGAAACATTATAAAACATTGCAAATTTTGGCGATTGTCAATATAGGTAGTTCAGAAAAATTGACAAATTTATGTGTAATTATGTAAGTTTCGAAATTTGTATTCTATTTTGAATTTGAAAAATTTGCAAAAGTGAAATTTGATGGAATGCTTATTTCGAAAATTTCTCAGTTTATTTCAGTTTTTATAGGGTCCAAGACATTTTGAAGTAATCAATAATCACTTAGAATAAAAAAGATTGGCTGTTTCAACACAATTTGATAGAACGAATTTTTTTTCAAAAACATGTCAATCATTTGCTATCGGGGAAAATTAATACTAAAATCTTGATAAAAATAAGGGAAAAGCTTGAGATGAACAGATTTCCATAAAATTTGGGAAGTTTTTAACAGTTTATACTGTATTGGAAATTTTAAACATTATTTTTAAATGTCAAACAATATATTTAAACAGTATTAAACAAAGCAAATTTTGGCGATTGTCAATATAGTTTAGAAAAATTGAGAAATTTATATGTAATTATGAAAGTTTCGAGATTTGTATTCTATTTTGAATATAAAAAATTTTCAAAAGTGAAATTTGATGAATGTTCATTTCGAAAATTTTTGAGTAAAGGAAGATTTTGAATTTTCAGAGTCCAAGACATTTTGAAGTAATCAGTAACTACACAGAATAAAAAGAATTTACTGTTTCAACACAATTTGACAGAACGAATTTTTTTTCAAAAATATGTCAATCATTTGCTTTAGGGGAAAATTAATACTAAAATCTTGATACAAAATCAAGAAAAAGCTTGTGATAAACAATTTTCCATAAAATTTGGGGAGTTTTGAACAGTTTATATTGTGTTAGAAATTTTAAACATTATGAAACATTGAAAATTTCAGCGATTGTCAATATAGTTTAGAAACATTGACAAATTTATTTGTAATTATGAAAGTTTCGAGATGTGTATTCTGTTTTGAATATGGAAAATTTCCAAAAGTGAAAAAAAAAACAAAAAGTTTGATATTTTTCAATGATTCTATAAAATTAAACAAACTCCTAGAATTCTAGAAAATTTTTATAAATAATTTATATTCTGTTCATAATCAGATTTTTAGGGAATCTTAATAACATTTTTGAAATTTTCTTATCAAAGTTTAAAATATATAAAACATTATAAAAGTTTATAAAAAATCTTGACGAATGGAACACATTTTTTTAAAATTTGAAAAGTTTGTATTACGCTCAAAATTTATAAAAGTTATAAAAAATCGCAAGTTTTCAAGATCGTTAGCAATTCTAAACAATGGGAAAAATTCAATTTATCAATGTTTATGTCAATTATTTGCTATCGGAGAAAATTAATACTACAATTTTGATAAAAATTAAAGAAAAGCTTGAGATGAACAAATTTCCATGAAATTTAGGAAGTTTTGAATAGTTTATATTGTGTTGAAAACTTTCAACATTATAAAACATTGCAAATTTTGGTGATTGTCAATATAGTTTAGAAAAATTGACAAATTTATGTATAATTATGAAAGTTTCGAGATTTGTATTTTGTTTCGAATTTGGAATATTTTTAAAAGTGAGACAAACCAAACAAGTTTGATATTATTCAATGATTCTACAAAATTCAACAAATTCCTAGAATTTCATAAAATTTTTATAAATAATTTATGTTCTGTTCATAATCATATTTTGGGGGAGTTTCAATAACATTTTTGTAATGACATTTATATAACATTTAAAAAAAATTTTTTCCATATTATGGAAAATTTTCAAAAATGAAATAAACCAAAAAAGTTTGATATTATTTAATGATTCTATAAAGTTTAACAAATTCCTAGAATTCCAGAAAATTTTTATAAAGAATTCATAATCATATTTTTGGGGAATTTAAATAACATGTTTTGAAATTTTCTTATCGAAGTTTAAAATATTCAAAACGTTCTCAAAATTTATGAAAAATCTTGACGAATTGAACAAATTTTTTTTAATCAATTCGAATTTCTATATTTTTTGATGACTGGGATGTCGAAGAATAGTCTTGATTCCATATATTTTTTTAATTTGAAAAGTTTGTATTACGCTAAAAATTTAGAAAAATTAGAAGAAATCGCAAATTTTCAAGATCGTCAGCGATTCTAAACAATGGGGAAAATTTGTAGATATGCAGAAAATTTGCACAAATTTGGCACTATACAAAAATAGTTATAAACAATCAAAAAAATCGTCCATAATCATATAGGAATGGAAAATTTTCGATCTAATCATTGAAAAAACTTTTTTTATTCCCTTGGAACATCACGAGATGATTAATGAAGATTAGATTAGCATGTCACGTGTTTCAAGATTAATGCAAGAATGAAAAAAAAATGTTCACGCGATGCTGCGAATGATGGATTTTTTAAAACTAGGTCCATAAACTTAGCGATAACTTGCTGACCCAGTGAAATATTTCCTGGAATATGAAACTGCATTGTCTATTCAGCAGGCAGAAATAAAACGAGATAAGTGTCAATTTCGATATTATATTGAACGAACTTCTCAATCTCTCGAATCAAAAGACATTCATAAATTAAAAAAAAAAACATATACTTAAAATAGAAATGTTTATTTTTTTCATCTTATATCAAAAAAATAATAAAAAACACGGTTTTTTGCTAAACAAAATTAATTTCTGAATTGCTATAACCTCTTTAAAGTCTCTTCAAATAAATTTATTATCGTCACCTTCAAATCAACTAAACAATTTCAAAACTTCTGAGAAAAAAAATCACTGGGAGAACGCGCATGAAATAATAATCGCAAAGCTCGTAAAAAATCCTCTTCTTTTGTTTATTGTAATGTTTTTTAATGTCTGTTCATGCATATTTCAGGGTCGATTGTCCGTACTTGGATTCTGGACCAGATTGATAGAACCAGATTGATAGAACATCAAGTTGGACCAGATTGATAGAACATCAAGTTGTTGTAATTCGTTATACTCTCGTCATCCGTGACGGCATGTGCATTGTTTTTCAAGGCTTCATTATTAGTCGAGGATCTTGAACACAATGTGCCATTTCCGATTTTTTGATCGATCCACTCTGATTCTGGCTATCTTTTCGGTTCTTCATTCGAAGTGTGAAATCGAAATTTTCATGCCTTGGAATTCAGCGCAAAAAACGAATATTTTTCAGTCAGCAAAACTGAGTGAAAAATAAAATTATTAATTCAATCATAAATAAAGGAAATTAACTCGAAATATCGAAATTTAAAATTTTCATGATTTCAATTTCATATTTTTTATTGAAATTATTGTAATGTTTTCGATTTTGTTCTTTCTGACATTTTAAGCGAAAAATCGGCGTTAATTGATTTAAAGAAATCTTCGTTACAATTTACACTATTACAAAAGATTAGTTAAAATAAAATAAGTTTTGACACTCTTTGAAAACAATTCAAAAATTATCGTACTTTGCAAGATGATAAAGTTCGATTTTGAATTCGTGACACGATTACCCTCGCTACGCTCAGAATAAATTACCTCGCATTTGTTTAAAACCTGATACTTTTTCATCTTGTGGCATGATGCACAATTTGTTTATAGTGATAATTAATCTTACAGTTCTTTAACACTTCATTAATAATGTTGAAACGAATGAATTCAACGAACCGTCAAAACAGCGATAATGCTCTTCTTCGATAAGAGTGCAATTTTCCATAAAAACATACTTGAAGAAGAGGGTGATTGGGACCCCCTGCGACCGATTGCATAAGAATGATTCTCGAGAAGTTCATGATATTATTCTGACATTTTCCGCTACGATTACAAATTTTTACATGTAATGAGATAAGAACTTTCGTAAATTACAAATCTATTTGAATTTTTGATCTGTGCAATGTTTTGTTAAGAAGCAAGATCTATGCAAAGGTAAATTTTACGGTTGCATGAAAAATCCATTTGACTAATTGGCATGAACGACTAATAAAAATTAAAATCTCCAACGTTGATAACGGGTGGGGAGGGGGGGGGGGCGTCCATCCTGATTGGACAACCTTAATTTTTTTCTCTTATGGAACGATAACGTTTTATACTACGCAGTGTTGTAAAATTTCATATACGTGTATATTATTCAATCCTTTAGAATATTGTCAAATTTACTCGATTCAACTTTTACAACACGATCTTGTATTTTACGAAACATTTCTCAAATAGTATACTTATACAATGTAATGTTGTAATTTTTATGACGAACGTAGTCATTTTTTTAATTAAATTTTTCTCCGTGTATACAGTATTGTAATAATTACAATATTTGATTCAACGCCGTGTGGAAAAGGCCACTTTTCCACACATTGTTGAATAAAATATAGTCCTTGACTAGTATGGAACAATTTTTTACACATCTGATTACAACTCTCAGATTCGTTAAAAAAAACTTTTCCGTACTAGTGAAGAAATATACTATTTTTCTCAGTGTACCTTAAATTGAGTCTGTTCACTAAAAATAAGCTTGAACTCAAACTAAATTTAAGGGATTAGTCTACCATCTTTGCAAGTTTAAAAAACATCAATTTTTACATGACAAAATTAATTGAAAAGGTTCAGTCTTTTTATGCATTAAAGAAGAGGTTTGACACTTGTAAAAAATGTTTATTATTTTTATTTTGTGTGGAAAATCTTGCCGATCCAGCTGCCTAAAGTTGACCCTGCTGAAATCTGGCTGACACGATATCTCCACTTTCAAGAGCCCGAAAGCAAAAAGTCTATTATATTCTTAAAAAGTAACCTTTCCACAATATTCCATCAAAATTTGAGCTTGATCGTGCAAATAAGATAGTTTTTTCTAAATCATGTCAGCCAGGTCGAAAAACATCGTTTCGAGGAAAACGTAATTTACTTTTTTTACCAAAATACTCTGTAAGAGCAGTGATTCTGAGACTTTTTTTTAAAATGGCTACTGACATCTATTCAACAATGCCTGCTCCATAGATTTGATCTTCAATTTCTTCATAATAATTATCCTCTTCCCTTCGGGCATTCATAAGGGCCACTTTTTGTTCCTTAGATGCTGTATTGATCAGCAATCGAAACTTACTCCGCCTTTTTACACCTGTTCTCAAAATTTCTGACCAAAATATTTGTTCCTATAACATCTATAACATGTCTACTAAAAGAATCTGTGATTTTTAGAAAATTTATTTTTTTCAAAAAAAAAAAACATGGTAGAGTAACCCCCTACGGTTATATTTCAACGTCTTAAAATAAGATTGAGTTTCTAGAGCGAACAGTAGACGAGTAATATTATATCTATTGAGCGCAGTGGGCGACGTTCCGATTTATCGCGACGAAAAAAGATGATAGTGATAACATTTGTCACTCGCTTATTTCGGGAATGTGGCGATTAATGGAGTCGGTCTAGATTCGTATTTACAATCTAGAATGAGGCTCGTGAACACGCGTCGTTAGAATGATAGGAAAATTGCAAGTGGAACTCGCCCCGGCCCACTTTCGGCAAATAATCGTATTAAGCGATAATCCTTGTTGCAAATCGCAGCGGGTCACACCATCATTATCCTGTACAAAGCAATTTCGTTAAGTGCGGAAGTGAACATGTATATATCATAGTAACCTTTGATTCGACAGGGTCGCAACCTGAATCTAACATATACATTTGAACGTATACCAAGATAGCTGGATCATGCTCGAATTACGTGCTCCAACAGTCCACTGTATTATCGTTTCTTGAAATCGTGCTTGAGGTCGCGTAGCAGTCACTATTTTAGTCATAGTGCAGCTGTATTTTGTATCATAAAAATAGTATATTCCTTAACTAGTGTGGGAAAGTTTTTCTAACGAGTCTGAAGGTTGCAACGCGAGCCGTAGGCGAGCGTTGTAATCATATGAGTTAAAAAAACTTTTCTACACTAGTGAAGGACCATATTTTATTCAACATCGTGAAGAAATGCGAGTTTTATAAGATACAAGCGTGGGAGAAACGAGCCATTACTTCACGGCGTTGAATAAAAGAAGATTATTAAAGTCAAATAGTAATCGACAGAAAGACAGTTCTTCAAACCCGTTTTTTTTACAGTTATTTTAGTCGTTAAATAAATTGAAACTTTTTTTTGTGGAATAAAAATGATTTACTTGAGTATTGACTGAAAATTGTATTAAATTGAATTTTATTGTAAAATTAAATTATACTTTATTTATTAGTTATTACTTTTGACAGAAAAATATAATTTATCTGTGTCAAAAAATATTTTAAAGTTATTTTCATAAAAAATAATTTCACAATTTCATAAAAGTAAAATATGAAAATATAAAGTATGTAATATAAAATAACATTAAATAAGTAACATAAATATAAAAATTATAAAAATATTGCTTTAAAAACTTTATTCATATTTTTACATAATACGATACACAGATTTTAGAAAAGTGAATTATATATGAAAATTTTTTTTGGAAAATTCATCGATTAGAAAAATGTAACTTCAGAAAAACAAATGAAATGAAAAAAAGTATTTTAGAAAAATACCTCTATTAGACGAACAGAATTTTAGTTTAAGTTTCCTTACGATACTATTTTTAGAAAAACTGTACCTCAATTTATTTGGCAGGAGAACAGTCCTTCTAATCCGTTTTTGTTTTTAATTATTTCGGTCATTAAATACATAAAAATCGATTTTTGTGAAAGAAAAATGACTTAATTGAGTATTGACTGAAAATTGTATTAAATTTAATTTTATCATAAAATTATATCATACTTTATTTACAAATTATTACTTTTTATTGAAAAATATAACCCCAAAAAAACATTTTTAATGTAAAATTTGGAGGTGAGGGCTCTCGTCTCAAAATATATTACCAACAAAAAAAATCCAAATCTTTCGCATGCGCTCAGTAAGGGCTTAAATTCATTTGAGTGATTTATGCTATAAAGTTGTGCATGAAAATTTTTCTTATACAGATTCTATACATTGAAATTACTACAAGATGACACGTGCTATTTTACTTTTAGTAAATCTGGACTCGAGCACTTCCAGTCACTCACCTGCCCAGTCTTATGACTTGCAATAATGGCAATCTTTGTGATGAAGACTTTGCAAAAATGTTAATTATTTCATAAGCACCACCCGTTTCCTCCCCTTGCTTCTGATAACTAGTGTTTACGAATACTATTTTATTCGCACTGCTATTAATTGCAAATAAGATACTTTATCTCTTTGCTCCTGACTTATAACAATTTTGTATTCAATTATATTACATAGAAAAATGATCGATAAACGTTTGTTCTGCGTACTTCAAAGCACTCCAAAGTTATAAATGCTAAATTCGAGTTTTTTAAATAATAATTTGTCAGTAAAACTGGGCAGGTGAGTGACTGGAAATGCTCGAGTCGTGATTTACTAAAAGTAAAATGGCACGTATAATCTTGTAGTGATTTCAATGTATAGAACCTGTATAAGAAAAATTGTCATATATAACTTGTAGCATAAATCATCTAAATGGATTTAAGCTCTTACTGAGCGCATGCGAAAGATTTGGGTTTTTTTGTTGGTAACATTTTGAGACGAGAGCCCTCACCTCCAAGTTTTATATTAAAAATGTTTTTTGGGGGGATATGGATATTTTTTGGTAAACTGTCAATCAACTGCTACTGACCAAATCTTATTTTCACAACTTATATAAATGTACATAGTGATTTCCGACAATTTATTTCGTAAACTTCAGTTATGATATTTAACAAACATAAGAAAATACCATATAAATAACAAATTTATATGCTTAAAAAGTTTTTGCAAGAATAAATACTTCTTGCAACATTTGTGTCAGTAAATTTATAACAATTGAATTTTTACTTATTAATTAGATATAATTAGATATTAGATTTAATTATTAATTAGATATGGCAACGCTCTATATTGTATAATTTTAGTAAACTTCTATATCTTTTTTCGTTCACTCAAAGCTATAAGGAAGATGGAATCCAGGCCAAATTTCTTTTTATCTTTTCTATTTATTAATTCTTTCCGAGCTTTCGACCCAAAACTTAGGTCCGCTTCAGGGAATGGCTTCTTTCAATGTGATAACGACATTAACGACCACTGTATTGTCACATGTTAAAAATCTATCTTTCTAAATTGAAATACGTCATAAGTCACTGAAATAATGACGTATTTCAATTTAGAAAGATAGATTTTTAATATGTGACAATACAGTGGTCGTTATCACATTGAAAGAAGCCATTCCCTGAAGAGGACCTAAGTTTTGGGTCGAAAGCTCGGAAAGAATTAATAAATAGAAGATAAAAAGAAATTTGGCCTGGATTCCATCTTCCTTATAGCTCTGAGTGAACGAAAAAAAGATATAGAAGTTTACTAAAATTATTAATTATAGTTTTATAATTTACAATTTTATCCCTCAACAATCTTCAACACTGATTTTTCTAATCGAATCTTCAAAATAAAAGCTAAACCGAAATGACAGAAATGATTTAATTGGAAGTAATTAAAGTCATGTTTTTAAAACAATCAAAGTAGCAATTTCAATTTTGGAAATATCCGGTCTCGATATTTTGGGCGAATTCTGTCAAAATTAAAATTAATCATCACAAGTAATGATTAATCAAAATTTCATATATGTGACTTGGAATCAGGAAATAGGGTTTGAGGGGAAAAGCTGTAAGGCCTACATTTACTCAGACCGTAAAGGTAATATGAGCCTTACGGCTTTTCCTCTCAAACCCTATTTCCTGATTCCAAGTCACATATTTCGATACAAATTTAGGTACTTTATTTATTTATCGTTTTCTTTATTGATATATACAAGATAAATTATATTTAAAATCAAATTCTTTATTGAAGAAAAATTTTCCCTAATTTTTCAATCGTTCAACTTAAAATTAGTTATTTTAGAATAATCCTCTCATTTTGCAGTGAAATGATGTTTCAGAACTATTACATTATAAAAATATTATATTTTCATAACTGCCAAAGACTGCAGTAAACTATATTCAGTGATGCAAATTTACCGTAACTACTTTTTGAATTAAAAATTTTGTTCAATTTTACTTGATAAATGAAATAAAAGGATTACAGAAAAACATTCACGTGAATGCATATGTGTAATTATTATTATTATTTTTTTTTATTTATTTATTCCAACGCAATACAGTAAAATGTACTTCGATAAATTTACATGTTAAGAGATGACCATTTTCCTCCAAAAATTTTAATTTTTGGTGTTTAAAATTAGCAAAAAATTTTTTAGAATAGAAATGCACTAAAAATTCAAATTTATAGAAGAAAATTGTCATTTATAGGAATATAAATTTATTGAAATACATTTTTGTGTTAGAATATTAAAAAAAAAAATTATTACACATCAACGAGAATGTTGCCTGCAATCCTCTTTTTTTATTTATCGAGTAAAATTAAACAATATTTTCAATTCAATAAGTAGTTATGGTAAATGTGCATCAATTAATTTAGTCTACTGTATTTTCTGGCAGTTATAATATTGTAAAATTTTTATCATCCCTAGCAAAACTTGCCCGATCGCATCCCGATCGCTCAGCGATCGTGACGCGATCGGGACGCGGTCGGGATGCGATCGTGTTGCGATCGTGATTCGA
>JAPYZL010120696.1:0-10451 GCA_030522825.1 Platygaster orseoliae
GCAACATTGGAAAAATTCCAAAAAATTATCTTATGTTGCTCACTAGGCAACTACTTTACCAACGGAGTTTGGTCGATTTCACATGTAACCTATTATGTGCGGAGGAGTGAATGTGTTTTCTGACACGAAAACGTAAGATTTGAGTTGTGACATTTTCGCGTTTGTTTTTCACCAGGAACTGCGGAACATCAAAACAAGTGAGTAAATTTATTTCGTCTAGGCTTCAGAACATAACGAATATCCTTATTTAAACTATAGTTTTTCGGTTGAGTCTATATAGAGCGAAAACCCGAAAAATTCGTGCCGGGGCATTTAGGGACGCACATGTTCGGGGTATTTCGGGACAACTTCGTTTTCCAGTGCAAGATGAATTACAATTGAATATTACTTTGTCAGGAACATGATGCGCAATTATAAGCGGAAAAAAAATGCAGTGCCAACTGAGCAAATGAAATCGGCAGTAGCAGCAATAAAAAATGAGGGCTTGTCAATCAGGATAGCGGCTGAAACGTACAAAGTGCCTCGTTCATCTTTACATCAAATTGTAAATAAAATACTTTTTCCCATGCATCCACAAAAAAAGCCACTTTTTTGCATGGAATGCGGGAACAAAATCCACTTTTTGGGGTTCTCACGAATGAGAGGGAGAAATCATTCTTCTCTAGGGAAATATTAATAAATCACTGATACGAGGTAAGAAAAGAAAAAAAACACTGATATATGAAGGAAGAATAATGTAACTGAGGATTTTGACGTATTTCCCACCGCAAACTTAATATGTTCTTAAAAACATGCGCGCAGCCAACTTCACACGACCAGTGTTCGTAACTTTCAATCTTCATTCCTTTTCTAGCGCTCAATCAAACATAAGTCTGTCCTTGTTTAGTACTACCGAGTTACGAACACTGCACACGACTCAGTAACCAAGTCGCGTCGAAAATCAGCAAAATTACATGTTGTAGTTTCCCCAAAAAAGTTTATTTTCCTCCCACGTTCCACGCAAAAAAAGTGGCCATTATTTTTGTAAATGCATGGAAAAAATATTGTATGCTACATGAGAGAAAGATGATTCCAACTCGTGCGTTTAGGCACTCGCTCCGCTCGTGCCCAACTTCGCACTCGTTGGAATCATCCTCTTTCTCCCTTGTAGCATAAATCCCTTGTAGCATAAATATCTATTGTTAATTTTTTAACTTTTGTGCAATAATTGAAGTCGATAAAATATTGAACACAAAATATGCCTTGAAAACATATTTCTCAATTTCAATGACATTTTTTCTGCTTCTAAACGAAGTGTCCCGAAATACCCCGGTACCCGTCCCTAAATGCCCCGGTTCCGGGACAATTAGGGGCGATCTGCACTTTTAACTGTTTAATAAATATTATTTAAAATATCACGAATTGAAAAATCCTGTTTAGAGGGTTCAAGCTTTCAGAAAATATATGTTGTTCAACAAAAACCATGTTAATGAATTCGTAAAAATTCACAATGCAAAAAGTGTCGGCATTTCATATAAGAAATTTCATTTCCTATTCAAGAAATAAAAAACATTGAAAAATTATCAAAATAACTCTCAAAATTACACAGAATTGTAAGGTTCGTCCGACTGCTTTGATGAAACATGACTTCGACATCAACTTAAAAGAAAAATTAGCTAATTGATCAGTAAATGAGTGTTTCTTTTCATGCTGGAAATAAATGATATGGGAAATAGCAATTTGTCTGGCGTAAGTACTTTTCGAAGTTCCGTGCCTAATCTGTCAACGTCAACTCGAGCGGATTTCCAAAAGGATTAAGTATTTACATAAACGATAACTCAACCTTGATTTTCTCTTATCGGGAAAAACATTCGGAAATTTCATATAGTAGTTTTCCTACTGTTAACGAAAAAGATGCTTTACATCGTTGTTTTATAGCAAGGAAATATCGTAGGAAATTTTAAAAGTTGAATGTATTGTAATACCAGCATTTTTCAGGAGAAAACATACATCAACTTTTCGAATATTTTTCTAAGTACGACATTGACTGTAGATTCAACTTTATATTGCATTCCCAATCTGAAGACGGCTGTTTCTTTAAATTATCTGTCACTTGTTGGAGTTTTTCCGAAGCAAGTAATCTTGATTGGTACCTCGCGGAGGGTCGAAAGAGCGTTTGACCAAATTGGGATCAACTCTTTGCGCGGATTATACGGGTGTCGTGTCACACACGCCACTTGAGGAGTTAAGGGTTGAAATCCTCGAAACGAGATTCAGAGATTTTACGACTCCAACCAACGGCTCTCATTAGCTCGGGGCAAGTTCTTGCGCTTTCGTATTTTGAAAACGGTGCGCTTTACTCGTTTGACAAACGTCAGATTTGTCACATCAGATTAACCCTCGTTTTATCAGCATGTGGAAACACACCCTTGGGCCATTCCAAAAAATTCACATCCACGTTTTTCGTACCTCGAAATATTTATGTTGAAAAAGAAAAATGAAGTCTTGCTTTTTTGCTTTGATGCATTACTTCGGCAATGAATTGCAGTTGATGGCGAAATAAATGAAAGTTATCATGATCTGGCGTTTGAAGTAAAATAGTAGTAAGTTACATTTCTGATTTATTCAATTTCAGAGGATTGAGTTGATATTTCATTTTTGGTATTGAATATTTTATTAATTTATGTAAAATTGTACATAATGAAGTGATAATAAAAATCAATTATCGTGCATTTGTGTGTCGAGCAACTTGGGTATTGAATTTTTCACATTTTTTAGATATGGTTCAATAATTTAAAAAACTTTATGGAAAATGGCAGAACTGGTTGGCGTTTTTCAGACTTTTGTCGAATTTTTTATTATTCGATGAAATTCAAAAAAGAAATAAATTTTTCAAAACATTACTAGAAACTCATGTTTCTACAACTATAGGAAATTATTTATACAATTTTGTAACTTTCTATTGTTGTTGTTTCCAGAACTTTGCTGAAGATTCAGAAAAGTATAACTGCATTTGATTTTCCGTATTTTTCTAGATTATTCATACCTTTCTAATGTAATCGAGACATAAGAATGTACGTGGTTTTTGCAAAAGTTGAAAAAATGTGCCAAAATTCAAGAATGTAATGTTAAAGCAATATTTTCTGTGATGTTGAAAAATCTTGGCATGCAGCAATGTTTTTTTTTTTATTTCATAATCCCAAGTTACTTTCCATAATTCTCAAAAATCCAATGACAATTTAGAGAAATTTTTTCACATATTTCAATGGTTTTTTAAGAACCTAACGAAATATTTATTGTAGTTAATTTTTAAACATTTCTCTAGACTTTTCTTGAGAATTTTCGAACTATCAGACTAATTTATAATATTTTTATAATTTTATGAAACATTCGTCACTTATTGAGAATTCGAAAATTTTGCTAAGACCAACATTTTTTCTGCTATGATTCAAATACACTCAAAAAAGTTTAATGATTCAAAATGAATAGTTTTTACACATGAATAAAGAGTTTATAAAAAATTTGACTTGTTTTTAATTTTCAACAATTTACTGCTTTTTAATTTAAAAGATTTTGACAAGTTTTATTTCATAGTATTTTTAATTTCCTGTGATTTTTGTGAAAATTTTCAAGATTTTTATTCTTATTTCTATGAAAAAAATTTTTCAAAAACTAGGACAAATTTTTTTTCTCACACAGAAATCTTAGAATAATTTTGAACTGGGAAATCGATATAAAGAAAATTAAAAAAAAAAATTTTTTATTTAGCTTTCTCGACATTCATATTCATCATTTGATTAATGAAAAACTTAGAACTTTTCAGTGAAAATTAGCCTGATTATTAAAATTTTCGGGACCTTAAAACAATAGCAAACAACTTGTAAAAATTTTTGAAAATTTATTAAGAACTCTAATGTTTCTCACAATTTTCAAAATAAAGTTAGACCACTTCTTTTTTTAATTATTAAAAACAAAAAAAAACGTTCGTGAACCTCATGAGATTTTCAAGTATTTCTAAAAATTATCAATAAATAATACATCTCAATGAATCCCTGTTAACTTGAAACCTTATAAAAACCTTATAAAAATCTGAATTTCCTTATAAAATTTTCCGTTTTTTATAAGGCAACCATATAAAATCCTTATAGAAATTGATATTCCTTATAAAACGAACTTATAAAATCCTTATAAGGATTTCACGATTCCTTATGAGGATTTTCTGGTTCCTTATAAGGATTTTCTGATTCCTTATAAGGGAATTAGAAAATCCTTATAAAACTTTGTAATTCTGTTCTAAGGAAAAATTTTTTTATAACCTTCAAAGTTTCTTGTAAGGATTGGTTAAAACTCATAAGTTTTCGAATTTCCTTATAAGTTTTGAAAAAACTTATAGAAATTTTTGCCGACTTACAAACAGTCCGTATAAAAAATTTATAAGTTTTCCGAGTTCTAAAAACTAGACTAATAAGTTATTTTGGTTCATAAGGCCAACCTTATAAATTTTTTCAGACACTTATAAAATTCCAGTAAATCAGTATAATGTAAAATAGACAAATTTTCTATGAAGTCTCTTTCAAAATTATTAAAATCGTTTCGCCGTACAAGTTCATACTATGTTCTCAAACTGCATCATAGACCTTAACACTTAGATTTGTAATGAAGAAAAATTTTTACTTCAACTTTCATTTATAAGGATGGCTCAGTGTGTTAGACTGCGTTTTTACACCTCAACGGCCTGGGTTCGAGTTGTCCTGCCATATTTATGAATTTTGATTTGTGTGTTAATAGGTCAACGTTTACAACAGACACAACATAAATCTCTATTTATATATTATTTAAAAATATAATTGTGAATAATTTTTTCGTAAAAAATTTCGAAATCCTTATAAATTTGAAAATTTCTTATAAAATTTTAATTACCTTATAAAGATTTTATAAGGTCACTATAAAAAGTTTTTATAAGGATTTTATAAGGTTTCAAGTTAGCAGGGATTTTGTGTCAATTAATGTTTTATACTAACATTTTTCAAGTTTTTTGCCATTTTTTCGAATCCCAAAGATAAAGTATCATTTTTGTAAATTTATTTACTAATTTTCAGAAAGTTCTACATAACTTAATGTAATTTCCCAAAAGTTTTCACAATTTTCAACTGACTTCAAGATTTTCTTAATCTAAAATAGTAACCAATTTCACAAAAAAGCTTCAAAACTTTATGAAAATTCACCTCATAATTACAATTCAATACTTCATTAAAACGGGTTGTTTCTTCGAAATTTACGCATTTCTGTGCCATTTCCGTTAAATTTATATCAAAGTAAAAAACGCTTTATTGAGAAAAAGCACTGTTAACAAGATAAATGTTTAACCATAAAAATGTAGAATTGAGCGCGAAATTTATGAGCGGCAGAAGGACCTTTTATAAGCCGAAGAGCGCGAAAATATTTTCTCAGCCCGCGGCCATTGTTTCCGAACCGTTCTTTTGTTCGCTCATGTAATTAATGTCTTGGCCGATCTAAATGCATTTTTCTGCAAAGAATTTTCCAACAATTTCACAAGGGCTACCGAATAAGGTAAATACCTTAACGAGGAATCGTACGTACAGTAACAATAAGAGAAATTAAAAACGAACCAAATGATGAATAATGTATAATTCTTATTTAATACAATTTTCAATTTAAAGGCACAAAAACAAATAATTTTCCATTTTACAGCTTAAAATCATCATCAATAATCAATTTATACAAGGACATTATATTTTGTTGCTCACATATTTTAATGTGAGATCCGAAATTGTGTGATATTAAGTCACTGAAGTTTTGTTCTTAAAAATCTCAAGCGATAAACTTTGCTTGACTTGTAAAACGTATATCAAATAATTCAATTTCAATTTTCAAAATTTCTGTTTTTTAAAGTATGCACTACTCTTTTCAATTTTCATTTATTTCAAATTTTTACTTTTTTGGACGTGAGAAGTGGTTATTTCATTTTCTTCGAGCAAATAAATCAGCAATTTTTTACACGCAAAACGGTGAAAAAAAAATGGCATTTTGTCAATAATTAGAGACCGATTCATGTTCAATTAAAATAGTAGAATATTTCCTTATTCATTCAAAGAGAAATAATAACTGATCGTTAAATGAAATTTCTTCTCCACGTGGGAAAAAAGCAAAGCATGCGAAAAAGAAGGAGGCAAAAATTTAATAAAACGGCCCTTTTTGGGAGGCGTTCGAAGATTACGCGAAAGTGGACGATGAAGATAATTAGTCATTTATGAAACCGTAAGTGGAACCACAAATCGAGCTGCTCCTGCTCTCGATCCCCGGTCGGAAGTAAGGGGTGGCTCGCGACGTTCGCGTTATCTCGAAATTATTAATCATATCGTAACGCGGCGACCCACGTTCGGGCTCCATAGACTTATCTGACACCTTAATCAATTCTAAGTTATTAATTATGGCACCCCTCGCCTTTTGGCACCGGCGCCCATTGTCTACCGGCTACAATGCCGTGTCAACGCGACCAAAGTCACATTTTCCGTCATCATTAATTATCATTTTCACACCAAGTCACGCTTTTCCGACG
Organism: Platygaster orseoliae; assembly: GCA_030522825.1. Lineage (NCBI taxonomy): Eukaryota > Metazoa > Arthropoda > Insecta > Hymenoptera > Platygastridae > Platygaster > Platygaster orseoliae. The sequence goes on from JAPYZL010120696.1 coordinate 6,560, forward strand.
ATTTCTGTACCGATACTCTTTGACGTCGCGTCGATATTAACTTTGTTTGCTTTGAAAAGGGCCGTTTTTTGTACTAAGATATTTTCGCAAATTTTTTTTTTTTTTTTTGTTACACAGGGTGTACCGAAATCCCCGCGCAAAAAAAATAAACACATTCATCTTTTTCGAATTTTGAGTGTTTAATTGGCGTCCCTGAATTTTAATGTAGCTTTCTAAAATTTGCTGCTCTAGGAATCAAAATTGCTTTTAAAAAAATGGCAATTTCTCAAATAACTGATTATGGAATACGTATATTTTCAATAATTTCGACAACCCGGAAATTTTACCAACAATTTGTAAATATTGCTTAATATTTGAAAAAATGTTGGTTAGTGCTTATGTATGAACTCGATGAAATCATCAACTCAGATTGCAATATTTTGGACATTATAAAGAGGTTGTGTGAATTTCCCAAAATTTCGTAAGATTATTCATGATACTCAAAAATTTTTCAATCTTTGAAACTTCCTTAGATTTAGTTCTTTTTTTGAAAGATTAAAGAACGTGGTAAATGTTTAAAAACGAAAAAACTGAAATACTGTAATATTAAGGAGTCTTATCAGGTGTTTAAAAAAGGATATTTTATATCGAACTATTTGTATCATCGCACTTCATTTTTTGTCTACTTTGGATAAATATATATATATATTTTGCATATATATAAAGCTCTGAAATTTTTTCTGGTACTATATTCCATCGCGTTTTTTTACAACAGTTTTAAAACACTTTTTTTTATTTCTTACACTTTTCAATAATTTCAACAAATTCTAGACATTGGTGAAATGAATGTTCAATATATAATTCGTTTTAAAAATCCTGTAATCGTACAGCACGGATTCAAAATTTTTCAAAAAATTTCTTAATTTCGAATTATTTTTTTCATCTTTTGAAGAATGTAGCATAGATTATTTTTTTAACGTTTTCTTAAAGCTGTTATAATGTATCTAAAATTCCGTCAGAATTTTTTGATAGAATCCACCAATCTTACTTATTTCATTTTTTTCCCAACTTTTGAAAACTATCATCACTTCTTTTGTTAATATTAATAATTAAAATATCAAAATTAGTACTGCATCATTTTAGATTTCCTTCAAGAACATACAACAATCTTAACCAATTTTTTTTTTATTTCTTAACAATTTTCAATAATATCGACGAATTCTGGAAGTTGGTGGAATGAAATTAAATAACATTAATTTTTTAAATCCTGTATTCGTTTAGCATGAAATGTCTCTGGTGATTTTAATGTCTTTTAAAAATGGCAAAATTCCTATAAGAATTTTATTTCTTCCAAAGTCGATCTTAACAAATTTGTATAGCAAAATTTTTTCTTATAAAGTGACCTTATATAATCCAGTGGCACTTTTATAAAAAAGTTCAAATTTTTTATGAGAAAATATTTGAGCCCCGTACATTTCTTATTAACTGTTGTAATTTCATAAAAAAATTTTACCACCTTATAAAAAATCATAAATTTCTATAAGATACAATTATTTCCATAATTTGTTAACGTTTTTTACGCATCGCGAATTTTCGAACAATTTTTTATTGTCACACTTTGAACTATAATTTTATTGATTAATAATGTTCGACAAAAAATTCAAATTATATGCGATATATACCAAATATAAATAAATGTAAAAAGTTTTTATACCATATTTAAAGAATATTATCATTGAAAACGAAGAATAACTTTAAATAATGTTTTCAAATTTCCGCAATTTTCCTCTTCGATTGCCATATACCTTTTTTCACAATTGAAAAATTTTTTAAATTCCAATTTCCGTAAAATTACACTGATTCTGACAAATTACGTTTCTCGTGTAAATTTCCCCACAAATGAATGTCATTGAAACATCGCTTCCTCCCTTCGCTTTTTACGAAACTCGTATTATTTCTAAAGCCATTTTCTCGTCGTTCATTTGCAAATTCCGAAAATTATGAAAATACGGAAGAAATCGCAAAAAAAAAACGACACCAGCGGGAAAATGTTTTCCAAGGCAATTGCATTTAGCTCGGCGTAAAACTTGGGTAATAAGACGAGAAACATTATTAAGACGGGGTCTCCGTCCGGAGGTCGATGTATCATTCTACGCCAGGTCGTTAGGCGGTTTCAATTAGTTTTCCCTATAGCCGTACATCCCTTCAACCACCCTCTCCCCTCTCCCCTCCCCCTCCACTGGACTGTAATCGCCAAGACCCGCTTTTTCTGATAATTAGGAAAAGCTCGTCTCCCGCTGTTGTACCTTTTGTCCAAATTTTTTCTATGTTTTTTTTTTTGGTTCTTTATTCCTGAAAATGCAAACCCTCGTAGAAAGTATTGTACTAAAGTAAAAATTTACTCATCATAAGAATATTTCAGTTAAAAAAATTTTTTTTCCCGTTATAGCAAGAAATACCAAATGAGTGTAAGTAGGTATCTTTTATCAGAATTTTGTTTTATTTTCACTTTTTAACAAAATATTAAGACAACTTTTTTTTCAAAAATAATGATTTTCATTGTTGAAATTTCAAATACGCAAATCAATTTTCTACTTCTGAGTTAGTAGTTTTCAGGCTCAAATAAATTATTTTGAATATTTAAGATTTTAGCCGTTTAAATCATGATAAACCGAGAATTTTCGATGTCTTTGATTTTTTCTATTTTTTGAATTTATTAAATTGACTTAGCATGAAAAATTGTGATTTCTCTTGATTTCAAAAATCAAACTTCAGATGTTGACGAAGGTTTTACTGAACATAGACGTAAATTATTTAATACGCTATTTTTTAAATGTTAATTCCATCTAAGTACGTATGGCAATAATTAAATTTTCTTTTTTAATTAGATTGTCCGAAAAATCGTTTCACTTTTTCTTATAACTTTCAAATAAATCGATTAAAAATTCCGAACGGGGATCATTAAGAAAAAAAAAACATTCCGGTCTGGGTTTCAAACTTTGTAAATTAAAAAAAAAAGGTTCAAACTATTTAAACATTGATTCATAAACTATGCATGAAACGAGTCGAATTTCTTCTTATCGAAAAAAGTTTTTTAATATCTGTTACTTTATTTTATTTTTTTGTTTTTTGATTCCACAATTTAACATTTCAGGTTTTTGGCGTCTGAATATTTTCAATTCAACGACTACAATCAGGAACTTGTAACATATATTGGCCGTTAAAATTTTTAAATCTACAAATAATAAAAATTTTCGAGCACTGGCAATCTAGAACATTTTTCCATTCTAGTGTTTGTTTTTTTATATATATATATATATTGAAAGTGTCTGAAAATTTAATTTCCAATACTCCGATTTCTATTTAAAAAAAAAAAATGTTGGAATTTTATTGAAACCTGAAGAAATAATAATAAAACCTTTGAATTTGTCCAAATTTTGAAGTTTTCAAACGTTGAGATTCATAATTGAAAAAATCCTTATAAATCAATCCATGATATTTACAGAATTTCACATTTCTAAAACTAGTTTTTTTCTTAGTGCATAAATTATGATTTATCCAAGTCTTCGATATTAGGATAATGATTTTCTAATTTAAATTCCAAATTTATGAAACTTCACAATATCAAAATTGTATTACTTCAAGCCTGAAAGATGCACATGGTGCAAATGGTGTATTAAATTCAAATATAACTAATGCAAAATTTGAAGCACAACAAAAACGCATTACATTACTATCGTAAGTCCGATTCAAAATAAAAAAATTTGTAAAAAATCCAGATACTATAAAAGTTTTTAAGGGGGGGGGGGAGGTAAGGGATAACTTGAAACAAAAAACACTTTTTTCGCTAATTTTTTACGGAGATACAGCTCAAGCAAATTTATTCAAACTTTTTTTAAATTATAAAGCATCA
>JAPYZL010120708.1:0-11592 GCA_030522825.1 Platygaster orseoliae
GTAAAAAGGTTTTTTTTAAATAAATTTATTCATGACAAATATTTGTAATGAATTTTTTGTTGAATTTGTCCGGATTTTGGTGGCGCACCCTGTACATGCAATGCAATGACAATAAATTTATTTCGGAAATACATAAGTTATTTTCTACAGCTCATTTACGAAAGAATCATTAACCTTTTTTCCAAACCCTCCTTCTTTTCAGGTAAAAAAAAAAGGTCATTTTGGGCCGTCTGGCCGAACTCGGTATCCATCTCCGTGCCGCCCTGGGCCAGCGGATGAAACGCCGCCTCTTTTGAAACATAGCATAACAAATTTCCTAAAAAAAAGGTCATCAGCAATAAAAAGAATTGGTGACCTTTTTTTTTAGAGATTTATCACTAAATCTTCTGACTCAATCTTTCAACCTTCGAAATTTGCCGCCCTGGGCCATGGGCCCTTTTGGCCCTTATGTAAATCCAGGGCTGCATATGTCTGATTAATATATTTTTCATTAGTAATATTTTTCGCAATTATTACGCTCGTAAAGTTCCTCTCCTATGTGCATTCTCTCATGCCTAAGAAAATATTTTTCATCTGAAAATTTTTTAATGCAATCGTTACATTCGTAAGACATTCATTGCGTGTGCACTCTACTTATATGCCTAGTTAAATCACGTTTGGAAGAAAATGTTATTTTGCAATCTTTACAATCGCATCTTTTTACTTCTGTGCTTGTCCTTTATATGACTATTCAAATTTTGGTCCCATTTAAATCTTTCTTTGCATGTGTACACTCGTAAGATTTTTATCCCTTGTGCATCTTTGTATGGCATGTTAAATGGTATTTGCGTGAAAATCTGTTTTCGCAAACATTACACTCAAAAGGTTTTACTCCCATGTGCATCTTTGTATGGCTTGTTAAATGGAATTTGTTTGAATATCTGTTTCCGCAAACATTACACTCAAAAGGTTTTTCTCCCGTGTGCATCTTTGTATGGCTTGTTAAATTGTCTTTTCGTGAAAATCTGTTTCCGCAAACATTACACCCAAATGGTTTTTCTCCCGTGTGCACCATTGTATGTCTCTTTAGAAGGTTTTTGAATGCAAATCTTTTTCCGTAAACATTACACTCAAAAGGTTTTTCTCCTGTATGCAAAAAAATATGATTCTCGTAACTTTGTTTCGTTTGCAAACTTTTTCCGCGAAGATTACACTTAAAACAGTTTCCTTTCGCGTGCACTTGCCGATACAGAACTGATCCATTTCTTTCTTCTAATGTGTTTGTACAATCGAGAAACACGTAAGGATTTTTTCCTGTATGTACTTGCATATGTTCCTCATATCTCATTTTTAGTTGAAAATAATAAGTTGCAATCCGGACACTGATAAGATTTGTTAGGTGATTGTTTATGTTGAAAAAGGTTTTCTGGTAGTTGAAGTTCAGAACTGGTAGAGCAATGTGCAAGCTCAAAAGGTTGTTGTTTCATTTTGTCATACTTGCAATGGTCATTCTGAAAAACAATTATAGACAAATGTAGATAACTTTTTGATCTGGAACAAAAAACCAAACACTCTCTCATTTCATATTACAGTAGCAAGAGACGTACGTAGGGATTTTTTGATAAATTGGTTTATCGTAAAATGGCGACATTTTGAAAAAAAAATTTGAAATTCGATCCAAAAAATCATCACAAATTTATTTATAAAAAAAAAATGCACTTTTTTTTAAAATCCCTACGTACGTCGCTGGAGATAACAATTTCAAACGTACTGTAAAATTTTTAAATCGATCGATAAAGATTTGTTCGAGCTATGTTTCCGGCCAGCTCAAAAAAGTGGTTTTGAGAAAAACGCGTTTGAAGTTTTCAATGCTGTAAAATCGTCGTATGATCTTACCGTAATCGGCAATGCCTGCACTGTACTATTCTCCTTCCATGTCGATATCCTCATTTTGTTTCGCCTTCCTGAAGGATTTTAAGTCGATCCGAGCTTGTTTTGCTGTACACCAAAATATAATCGCGCGCGTGAAATACGAAAAGCGCGCTCGGAGTATATTTCAGAGATCTTGCGGTAGAACTCGAAATTCACTATATTATTTTTTGGATCCTGACTGACCTCTTGCGATAAAAAATTCTACAGTGGTGTAACCCATTAAAATAAACTAAAATTATACTTCAAGAAACACCACAAAATCATATAATTTGAAGAAAAATTCATATTTTGAACACTTCAAAAGAGCATTCGATGAAGCTTTTCTGGGGTCAGCTAGTCACGAAGAAGCAAAGAATAAATAGAACTCAAAAATTTAAGTTCTGCAAACTCTTTTATTCATCGTGTTTGACAACTTTTGTAATTGCAAAATTGTGCAAATCCGCAACGCAACATCGCATCGACTAGAAAAATAAAATTTCATCCATATGTATATACATCGACCGGTCCTCACATTAAACTAAAAAAAAAGAGACAACGAATACAAAAATAAAATACTGCTGCAATTCGTGGCGAACTTGCTCATTAGATTTATTTTCTTCAGCACAGCTCAAAATAAAAATTAAAAAAAAAAACAGATGACCGGTGACAAAATTAATCATAAATACAGTCTTGTAACTAAAATCCACGCGTAATAATTCAGAAGTACGAAAGCTATGCGAACGGAAAGAAAATTTGAGGTACTAAACTTGGATCCTCATCGGAACAAGTCGAAATAAAACTAAATTTGTGTTTTCCATTTGAAAACTTTCAATCCTCGGAAACGCCTGGAAACTCGAAAGATGGTTCGTGATCTTCGATATTGACAGTCTCTCGCGACGTTTCCACGGGCACCGCGGCCACCGAATTCAGAGGACAATTCGTGAGGTATTGCTTTTCGCGAGGTGTCGAAGCTTTCGGACGTTTATCTTCGCTTTGTGCTGGAGCTTCTAGGTGCACGCAGTGGAACACCTAAAATTCAAGAACAATTTTCGTTTTTTTAGTATTTTTAAATAAATTTGTGACACTGAGAAAAGTAATATCTATTTGTATCCACAAAGTAAAGGGAGAAAAAGGGCACGAGAATCATTTTCGGTTACATCTGTATTTATACGGAATATTTTTATATTACTTATTTTATTTTTATTTAAGATTTCATTTTCAAATTGAAATTACTTTATTATTTATATTTACGAATTTTTATTTTTATTGTATGCAGTGGAACATTTAAAAGTCAGCCGCAATTTTCGTTTTTTTATTCTATTTCAAAATAAACTTTATACACTGAGGAGAAAAAATAACAATTTCTACCCGTAAAATAAAGTAAAAAAAGTTCACGACAATTATTTTCGGTTACACCTATATATACTTATATAAAATGATGAAACGTGTATAAAAAATTTAATTTTTTCACGCGAATTTTTTTATTATTATTTATATTTACTAATTCTAATTTTAATTAACACTTTAAAATCAGCAACAATTTTCGTTTTTTAGTATTATTATGAATAAATTAATTATACTGAGAAAAAGTAATAGCCATGACTATCAATAAAGTATAGTGAAAATCGTCATAAGAATAATTTTTAGTGTTACGTATATTTAAGACAAAAATGTACATGAAATTTTTTTTATAAATTTTTATTTAAAGTTTTATTTTTGTAAACAACATTTTTTTGATAATGATGTAAGCAAATTTTGATTTTTCATCGCATAAATTTTCATTCAATGATATAATTATTCTCAATAAATCTACCGCATTCGCCAATGTAAACAAATTTATTTTGACAATATTTCATTTTAAAAATTTTGACATAAGACAATTAAAAAAAATTCGCTTGTATTTTGGATTGCATAATTTTTACATTCGAATTTCCAAACATTAAATTCACAAGAAATGAAGTTATTATCGAATCCATATCTAAAAACTAAATTCATTGCATATTTAAATAAGTTTATTTATTAATTTTACTACTTCAGAATCAAAAACTTGTCCGCGAAATGTGTGAATAAATAACAAATAACAAAATTTCGATTAACAAATAGAAAAACGAGTGTTACAACAAATAAATGCTAACCTTAACTTTTATATGCAAAAATTCATTTAACGGTAACTTATTCAAAATCCATTTAAATGACTTTTTTTACAATTCATCACTAAATAAAAGGGAAAAAGTAAGGGAAAAAGACTATTATGGACATGGATTTGATTATTGAAAAATAGAATTTCCAAGATCAGACAAATTTGTAATTTAGATATTTTAGACGAGAAATTCTAACACTTGTAAATATTTTGCATCGAAAAACCGAATTCATGAGATTGTTATATATTTGTGTTAAAATTTTAAATTAAAAAGTTAAAGAATTAAAACGATTTGTGAAATACACGAATGAAAAATAAATATATGATTAGATTTAAAAAATGAGGAAGAAAAAATTTTTTTTTATGTGCGATTTCCATATTTCGGATACAATTGTGAATTTTCTTCGTTATACAGAATGAATTAAATACTGGTATTTTTTAACACATGAAAGTTTTGAATTAAAACTATACTGCAAAATGTATGAATCGTTCGAAAATGGAAAATTTTTTCTTAAATAAAAACGTGGGATTGATAGTTAAATTTACGAAAACTATTAAATACAATTTTAAAAATGATGGATGAATAAAGTAAATTTGTCCAAATTTTGTTAAATAAAATTGAAAAAAATTTGTTGAATTCAGAAAAAACAAATTTCCCATTCATGAAATCAAAAACTATATATACTCGAAATGATTTAATTTCTGGGCTCTATTTTACTCTTATTGAGTATTGAAGGCGATGAAAAAAATGATGTCTATAATTCATAAGAGACAAAATTCACAAAATTTGATTTATATTCCTCACTAGAAATTATTCAGTTTGCCAATACAAATTTACCTTTTGCATCATTCTTTTTAACAAATATAAATAAATTTCACTCGTAAACAATTTTAATTCATCATTTACTCCAATTAAAACAATTAATTCAATCATCGTAATCAATATAAATCCTCTTTATCTGGAATATTATGAATTGTTAAATTTCGTAGGCTTCTTTTTTTTTGGAATTCAATTTATCGCCATGTAAAAAACCCAATAAAACCCATATTTTCTCTCAAAACCATTCCATGTAACAGCCAAAATATTGAAAACACATTTTACTTCGTTTGCAGAATTTCGCGTGCCAATTATTCGAATAAAGACAACAGGACGTGCTGGTTTGAAAGTCAAAGTCTGCCAAGACTGGCAAGATTCCCTGGTTTTATCGACCACCATATCCCAATTTTTCATGTCGCCAGAAACTTCAACGTAATAAGAGTACGTTCGTTCGTCACAATCCCATAGCAACAATCTAAAAAATTAGTAGAATCATAATTGTTTAGTAATAAAAGCAAGAAATTTGACATTACTTTCAATTATGTATTATATTATAAAATCATTCAGACAATTTCTAAAATGTTTTAAAATTTAAAAAATTCAAAATAAAATAGGTTGATTTATCGAAAACAACAAAAAAATTGTTCAAAGATCATAAACAAAAAGAAATTTCATGCACAATAATTCACCTCATGGAATTAATCATGTAGGGCTGACCCAACTGAATAATTATGCAACCGGTATTAAGCTGATGACATGTGTAACCGCTGTCCCAATCGTAATTCGAAGTATCGCCATTGAGTAAAGTATTTCGTGACCTGCAGGAACAAAACATTGCAAATATATTCCAAGGAAAAAAAAACGTACAATAATATCAATAAAAAGAAAAAAAAATCACAAAACATAAATTATTGTCTAAATTAAATTATGTTTTTTTTTTCATGTCTTATCAGATTTGAATTTTGTCTCATTGACTTTGAAAAATAAAGACCTGCTGACTCCTTCGACAACGCAAGCGCTTTTGTCCATTGTCGCAACATTTTGCGAAGGAACGATGAATCCTTTTTCCAATTTTTCAGGATGTGCTGTGTAGTACGCTTCAAAACTCACAACGTGAAATACCTATGTTTAAACAAAAATAAATTGATTAATCTGCTCTCAGAGCAGGGTGTCCAGTTATTTCCAGAAAAAAAATTCCCGCATATTTCCCACATATTTTTCGTGTGATTTTCTCATATTATTTGCATTGAATATTCTATAGAGAAAAAAAACCATAACTCTAACGAAATACAATGTATTTTTATAATTTATTCCATTTTTTTAAATTTATGAATTTATTTTTTAAATTTATTTAATAGTTTTTGAATTTATTTCTTTATTTTTTTTTAATACTTTTTTTAATAATTTATTTTTCATTTATCTATTTATTTATTTATAATAAATAATTTATTTTTGAAATATATTTTATTGAATTTATTAATTTTTTGAATTTTTTTTTTGAATTTTTGATTATTCGTTTAGTGCTAATTATTTTATTATATAAATTTGTAGTTTATTAAGGAATGGGTCTCTGTGTAGAATTATGAGTATTTTATGAAATTTTTTTTATTGATTTTTCAAATTTTATTTGAGTTCATAAATGAAACTGACAATGTATATTATTTCATGATACAATTATCCCCTTTTTTGAAATTGTAAAGCATATCATTATTTATTGTATTACCTTATTTACAGTATTGTTAGTGCCAACAATTCTAATGTATGAAACGACTCGTGGCTCAAAGTACAAATACTGCCAGCTTCTGCAAAAGTACTGAGTGTGGTCGATTATTCTGACCCAGTCTTTTTGATCCATCGAAACCTAAAACAAGCAACACAAAAATAATTATTGTTAAAACACATTCTTGTTTTCATGAGAAATTTACAGAAATTAATTATTATTGAACAGATTTTCTTAAAACTGTGGGAATATTGAAAAAATGCAAAAATGTTAGTCATTCATTTATTTTTCAAATACTAAACCGACGATTGGAAATATAAATTGCACATTTATCATAAATAGTGCACTTTGATGAAAAAAAAAATTATAATTTGGCAGAGTATGTTCAGGAATCATTAGCACATTTTTTACCAAAATTTCGAATTGACGTTGAAAATAGTTTCAATGAAAAAGAATAATTTCAATATTTGAATATAACGTCATAAAATAAATTGATATTATTTTTCACTTCACTATTGAGTTGTATTTCATATTTAAAAAAAATCGTTCGATGAAATATCTATTATAATACATATAAAATTTTCTAAACATAATATTTATGAGGAATTATACGATTTGATGTGAAGTTTAATAATAATTCAAATATTATGAAACAATTGACAACAATAATGAATAATATCATGAATTCAATACATTCGAATATAATAATACTACATATATATAGGTACTTGCGTTACATTTTTGAAAATTATTTTTTCATAAACATTTTGTTCTATTATTCAAACCTTGATAAGGGCTCAAAAGTGAGCGAAAATGTTGACGTGAAATAAAATTTAATTGGTAGAATCTATAATTGTTTTCATGACAACTTTTTAATAAAATATCATTGCTAAATCTAATTTTATATACAAAAAATTAACTCTTATTTGAAAAATTGCTTGATAGACAATGTATTCGAATTTTTTTTTTAAACCTTGTATTTACATTTCAAGGGTGATAATTTTCATATAATTACAGTTATAAGTAACAAAAATACCAAAAAAATATATACTCATTATAAATTATCATACCTCTAAATAATAAGAATAAGATCTATTATCTCGATCCCAAAGCAACATTTTGATGTGATTTATAACGCATTGTGTCCCTAATTTGATGAGTATTGCGTGATCCAAAGATTCCGTGATCGCGTGTCGCGTATACCTGCAAAAATACAACTTTTAGCAACTTTCTACAAAAATTTTTAAAAAATTAAGGAATATTTTCTTCCTTCATCGTAATGTAATTTCAATTTACGAAAAAAAAATCTCAAGTCGTGAAAATTTTCAAATCTTTACATAATTATTTATGAATTGTGACGAGTGATTTTGATATTTTTAAAAAAAGGCAAATTTTCTTTAAGAATTTCATTTTTTATAATACCAATCTTGTGAAATTCTCATAAAAAAAAATTTGAGGTGATCTTATAAAAATCTTAAAAAAATTTTTTTTTCCAAAAACCAGTGACTCTTTTATAAAACACAAAAAATTTTTCATTAAAATCAATTAAATTTAATTTAATGACATTTTTTTATAATAATAATAATTATTATTATTATTATTTACTTTATTGAAAATTATTTATAAAGAAACATTTGACTCACATACATTTCTTATAAACTGTAATTTTTATTCAAAGTTTTTCCAATCTTTAAAAAAATAATTAACTTTTATGAAAAATAATATAATTTTTATGTATAAGTGTTTTTTGTTTTTATGAAAATTTGATTTTCATTCGAAATTGAAAAATTAATTAATTAATGTACGCTTGTGCTTAGTAGGTGGCTCCACAAAATTTTTCTCAAATACGTATTTTTCTAGAAATCTATTAAATATTGTTGGAAAAAATATCAAAGTGATAGTAACATAAAAATTCATAAATAAGGGAACTTTGAGAATAAATATCTCAACTAAAATTTAAAAATACAAAATCCTGAGAAATTGAGGTAATTTTAATTAAAAAAATAATGAATACAAAGATTTCTCATTAATCAAATTGTTTACAAAAAAAATTTTTCTAAAAAAAACTTTCTGTGTAAGAATTTTAAAGGTCGAAGTGTTAAAAATTTTTATAAGATTTTCATAAGAATAAAAATCACTAGGGTATTCTCGAAAACCCATTTCCAACAATATCCATAATTTCCAAATTGTATCAACCATAACATCTTAGTTTCTTTAAACAACTGTAGCTCGTCAGTTAAATTAACTAGTTACGAAGTTATTTCTTGAAACAAAAACAGCATAATCCCAAAAAAAATTATGCACCCTCGTTCCATATCATAGTTATGGACATCGCCGTCCAGCAAATAACTCCTCATTTCACCCTGTAAAACCTGAGCTCCATGTCTCGGGTGAGCCACGTTTTCTTCGAGCAACAATTGACCTCGATATTGCAATTCCGAATCCTTCGTTTGTATCCTAGCAGCTATCGCGTCCAGAATTGTTTCCGGTGAAACCAATCCTGTCTGTCTCACAACATTGAGCAGATCCGTTATGGATACTAAACTCAGTCGAACCTGAGCTAGAAAAACAAGAAGAATTAGCTTTGTCCCATGCATCCGTAAAAAATACCACTTTATTTCTATGGAATGCGGGAACAAAAGCCCCTTTTTGGGGTACTCGGTAATCAGCGGGAAATATCAACAAAAACCCTGAGAAACATTCATAAATCACGGATCAGGCAACTTTCTTCCCTGTGATCCGGGATTTATGAATATTTCCCTATATTGTATGCTACACGAGACAAAAAAGATGATTCCAACTCGTGCCCAAACTTTGCACTCGGAATCATCCTTTTTCTCCCTTGTAGCAAAAATATCTATTTTTAACAATATTTAAGTGGAGGGGACGCTCTCTCAGAGCCAAATATAATTTTCAACGTATGCACATATTTACATATTATTCTCATCAGGGGAAATAACTCCATCAAATAAAAGTCAACACTGTTTATTACGCCCTAATTGTAATAAAATACAAGCTCTTAGACACTCTCGCTTCGCGAGAGATTTTATATAAATATTTTATATATATATATTTATATACCTTACCCAAAACTTCTTCAGCATTAATCCCAGGATTGGCTTTGACCCACAAACACACAGCGGAAAAAATATCGATTTCCTGCGCATAAAACGAGTCTCGAGAAATAAGTTCGTTCAATGCAGTAGGACTCAATTGCAAAAAACTTTCGTGCTGAATTATTTCGACCGCGTGCTTGTCCATAAACTCATGGCAAACCTGGTAAAATAAATCTAACTAGAATCCACTTTTCGAGAAAAATTTGCAGAGCAATTATTATCTAGATAAAACCTTGGTCAAAAACTCCAATTGGTAAAGTCTCGCAGCGTCAAAAATGAGGCACACATTTCTAATGTGTAAAATTTCTCGTAGGTAATAGGAAATTGCGATTTCAAGCTCTTCGAATCCATACTGATGCGCCAAACCAAGAATGTCGAGTATGACCTGGAATTCATGTAATTTTGAAATATTCAAATCGATAAATGAAATCCATTTCAAGAGTTATTTTGTTATTTTTTTTCTTCATCTTAATAGACATCAAAAGTTTTTAATTTCACTATTGTAAACCTCTTCTCTTTGATCTGCCAAAGACATATGCCCAGTGTACACGTATTTGAGCAACGTTTTGAACGCTGGCAAAGTCGTTCCCTGGAGCTCGATTTCCTGCTGGGTTGATTCTCTCATTCCTCCAAAAAGTAGGGCCCTGAAGTACTGACTCCTCGCGGCCAATATGACCTTGTGGCTGTTGAACCGTTGCCCAGAAATGATGAGGGTAACATCGGAGTAGTCATCAGACATGTACAGCGCTCCAATGTTGTCAGAGAGATAATTTGTATGTTCGATTTCGCCGGTTGAAGCGTTCAATCTGTGGTGTGAGCTCATTCTGCTATGTTTCTTTTCTGTGTAATTGAAAAATTTGTTGTAAATGAAAGGTCGGATGAAAATTACTGTATTGCCTTAACTAAATAACGAATGAATAAATTATGGAGAAGTATAATTACTTATTTGAAATGATTACAATGAACGAAAATTGCTATTATGTGGATTCTCAACAAAAGTTAATTAAGTTGATTAATTTATGAAGAATTTAGAATTTTCGAATTTGTGATTGAAGTTCAAAAATTTTGGGACTTGATTTCTCAATATTCTATTGAAATTTTTTCTGTTTGTATAAAAAATTTTCACGAAATTTGAGTAGTTTTAAATGGGACATACATTTTTTTTTTTTCAGAATTTTAAGTAATTTTCTCAACTTCTGAAAATGAAAATTTTCAATTTATAAATGACGAGTTGAATATTTATTTCTAATATTCTAAATTTCATTAATTAAAAAATCATGTGACTTGAGTTTCCAATAGAAATAACTGTAATTTCTAAATTTACGGAATATTATGGACAAATTCCTATGATTTTACTCGCTTTTTTCTCTATATTTAAAAGATTCCAAAATGAATAAAAAATAAAAATTTCCACATATATTAAATAATAATTTAAAATATTTACAACCAACCAAATCTCAAGAATTCTAATTTTTGAAAATTGATTTTACAAAAATGACAGCAATAATTCAGTTACCCAATTTAGAATTAAAAGTTAAAATTTTGATCATTTTAATTATAGAAATTTCGTGACTTGATTTTCCAATAAATACTGATATAAAATCCCCAAATCTAAAAAATACCTATATATTTTTATTGACTTAAAAAATTTGTTATATAATTTGCAGATAATTATAGCAATGCCTGGTCCAAGATATAAAAGAATTTCAATAAATTTCAGTTAATAATTATATAAATATACAGTAGGCAAAAAAAGTCATCGGCCACTTGAAATTTTTTTATTTTTTGGTGTTTTTTTTTTAAAAAAAACCTAGGTTTTAATAAAAATGCATTTATTTATTCATGCCAGGATGTATTCTTACAGATTAAATACATTTTTGAAGAAATCATTTTGATATGTTACGTCATA
>JAPYZL010120712.1:0-15843 GCA_030522825.1 Platygaster orseoliae
TCAAAAAACGAGTTTTCTGGCAGAAAACGCTTGGTCATCAGTTGGTCATCGCTGGTCATCACTTTGGTCACCGCTGGTCACCACTTGGTCATCACAAGTAATGACCAGCGGTGACCTGCCACTTTGCTAGGGTATAAGAAGAAACTTTCGAAAGAAAAACAAAAATTGCAAAAAATGATTATCAATTGAAGATTATAATATTTTAAGGATATTAATATGTTTTATAAATTTAATATTTTGAGGATTATTATATAGTGTTACCTTTTTTTGAATTCTGAATTTATCTTTTTTTTGTGAATTTAATTTAATTCGTAGAGAAATTTTCTATGAAATAAGAAGAAATTTGTGGAAAAGAATGAAAATTACAAAAAATAATTATTTTTTGAGAATGATAATATTCTAAGGGTATTTTATATAATTTTTAATATTTTAAAGATTCAAAATTTTGAGGATCATAAATATTTTTTAGGGATTATAGTGTTGCTTGTTTTTGGAAACTGAATTATTTCATTTTGAAAATTTTTCATAAGTTTGTAAGATACTTTTAAGGTTGGTCGAAAAATAGTTACAAAGAAAATGTAGAATTCGCGTTATATTTGCATAGCAGCATTTGAATTTTTTATTCCCGGTCATTTTCACGAATCCGCTGTCACAAATGGTCATTTTCACGAATGACCATTTTCACGAAAGCTATTTTTACGAACGCCGTTTTCACGAAAGCCATATTCACAAAAAATTTTTTTTACACAAGTCAAAAAAAACCTAATTTTTTGTAGTTTAGTAAATTTATTTTAAAAAAGTATAGTTTTGGTATATTCATTATAAAAAAATGTATGTAAAAGTTCAAAAAGCAATATTGCTCGCAATCACTCGTAAATACTTCAAAATATTATTGTATTGTCGGTAACTTGGGCAATTGGATACTACTGTTCTCAATCTGTTGTGGAATGTGACCCATTTTTTCTTGGGGGCTGCCTTCACTTTTCGTCCTAAATTAAACTCTTGAATGGCGATTTCTGTATCTGCCTACTCTTTTTGGAATTCTCTTATTAAGGTAAATATATTCGGGTGATCTTTCCCGACGAGAAGGCGGAAGCGATTATGCCAACCCTCACTCACATTAATCGAGCGATGTTCACCAGTGAGGGCTGCTGTATATTGCTTCCAAATTTAAGGAGAATATCGTGGTTGTCTCGCTCTCCGTCGTCCGCGTGCTGGTACGGTCTTGAAATTATTGTTCTCGAAGTAATTCACGATCGCATCTAGTCTGCCTGGCATAGTCTCCATCAGAGAGTCGAAGGTTTTTTCAATATCGCTTACAGGCACATACGCAAGGGCCAACATCATTTTTATGTGCATTCTTATATTGCAATCTGTAGGATTGTTGTAAGCTCCTTGCAAGCCTTCAGCTTGAACTCGACGATATACGGACTGACCAAGATGGAAAAAGCAACATGAAACAGATACTTCTGGAAACACCAGTCTACAAGCATTTATGATTGACATTTCGAAATCAGCCATGAATCTTTGGGGTTTGAAGTTTTCTATTTTGTATTCTCTAGCTTTTTCGGTAATTGTACGCAGAACCGTTGAATACTGGATCGATTCCTTCGAAAAAAGTAGTGCACACACAAACGGAATAGCTAATTTATCTTTCTCAGGTATATCTGAATCATTGTCTTGTGGTTCCAAGATCCCTGCGTTCTGCTTAACTAAGTCCAAGATCGTGAAAACTTGCGTGAATATAACGGGCGACACCTACGATACAAAATAGCAATTATTTCCTTATGAATGTATGCATTTTTTTCAAATTAAAAATCGACCGACGCTAAAAGTTCCATCTAAGAACCAATAGTGGAACTTCTGGCCAAAAATTCCAAATTCCTCTTCGTTGAGAAAATCAAGACTCGACCATCGTCATTTCGAGAATCGCCAATTAAAAATGTGTCTCAAACCAACGTTTTTTGATACTGATCTGAAAAGTCATTCAAATCTACTAAAGATTTTGGATTCGCTGGTAAACTTTTTCTGCGATGCCTTCTTATAGACTTCTTAAGATTTTCTCGTTCGGCCAGTTGTGCGATAACTTCCGTTGGTGCGTTTGAGATCTCCGTACGTATAATTTGCGACGGTGGCATACATGGGTTATCTTCAACTTTCTTCTTAAGTCTATGAGAATATATTTGTACAATAATAAAAATTACAAGTAAATCATTAATCACTGTACTGATGATTATTGAGTAAAATTGCCTCATTTTGAAAATTTCAGCTTCACACTCGTCTGGATCAGGTGGGTGTTATGTTTTGATTCTTGTGGACCCCTTATGGCTATTACTATTTCACCTGATTCGGTTTTTATCGTTATCGCTCGAGCAGTGCATTCTCCTCTACGAAGACGATTGCAATCCCAATAACCTTTCCCGTTTGTTGGTTTTTTTGATTTGAGATAAACGCACCCATCAATAATTAATTTTGATCCCAGGTGTTGAGCACTGGGATGCTCCGCCATGATGACACGAAAAAAACAAACTATAATTTTTTCGAAAAGTATGGAAAAAAAGAAATTTCATGACAGTAACTAAGCAAATAACTGGTTGCTAATGTAAAAAGGAAATGTTCGATCAATATTAACTTGCGTTCATTTGTTATTTGTTCGTTAGAAGTAAATAGTTGCTTGTAATAACAAACAATAATAAATTAATTAAATAATGAAAAAGATAAAAATTAGCTAATTTTTTATTAATTCTTGAAATAATTAATAATAATTTGAAGTTGAATAATAATTTCCGTTTAAGTGGCCATTCGTGAAAAACAATGTTCGTGAAATAGTCCATTCGTGAAAATCGTTTCGTAAAAAAGGGTTTTCGTGAAAAAAGTCATTCGTGAAAATGGGCGGGTACCGATTTTTTTTTATTTTTGTTTAGAAATTTTCAAATTGGCTGTTGTCTTTAAAATTCCTGAATTTTTCTTTCGGCTGAGCATTCAATTAAATTCATAGAAAAATTTTCTATGGATCAGAAAAACCTTCTGTAAAAAAAAATGAAAATTGCGAAAAACATTTATCTTTTGAGGATTATAATATTTCAAAATTATTTTATAATATTTTATCTATTTATTATTTTGAGGATTATTATAATGTTACTCCATTTTTAAATTCCTTGATTTTTCTTTTTTCTGTAAATTTAATTCAATACGTAGAAAAATTTTCTATGAATAAGAACACTCTGGAAAAAAATGAAAATTACAAAAATTAATTATTTTTTGAGGATTATAAAATAATCAGGATGTTTTATTACATTTTATATATGTATTGATTATTTTGAGGATTATAATTCATTTATATTTGATTGTTTATTTAAAGCGACGCAAAGTCCTTCCGGACTTTGTGATTATTTTTTGAGTATTATTATAGTGTTGCTCATTTTTGAATTTCTAAATTTTTCTTTCTTCTATGAATTCAATTAAATTTATAGAAAAATTTTCTATGAATAAGAAACTTCAGAAAAAAATAAAAATTGCAAAAAAATAATTATCTTCAAGAATTTTCTTTTCGTTTTTTATAAAAAATTTCCCATCTTTACTTTTTCTATGAAACATTTTTTATATCACAAAATCTTATAAAAAAACAACACTTTCTCAGTGAGCCCCAGTTCATATAAAATTGACTTTTATGATAGAAAGTCTGAATGCGTGCCAGTGAAAGTGATTGTTTTTCCACAGAATAAGTGGAAAACATTTTACAACAATTTCGTAAATTTGCGCATCTATAAATAATTCAAGCCCCCGTCAAGTGCAGGCTAATTAATTAGAAGTGTCCGAAATCAATATAAAACGCAGAATAATCAATACAGTGAAAGTACAATGAAGGACGTATGAACAAACATTGTGTTGTTGTTTCCAATCTGCAACAATTCTCTCGACAAATTACGAAATACGTTTATGACTCCTTTTTCCTCATCTGAATTTTTATGAGTTTCGGATTTTCCAATCGAACTGAATTTACATGAATCACCGTACGTTTACCTCGCGATTGTACCCTTCACTTCATTGTTTTTTTTTTTTTTTTCTAGGCTTCATGCATATCCCTTTCGTAATTAAATTGCATTACACAAAACAAGATTTTAACTTTTTCTTTCTAATTAAATAGAAAATTTTTGAATTATGTGCATTTTTGGTTTTAAATTTACTGAATGATAGTTACTGTAAGTAAAAAACACTAAAAATTTTGTAGGCTTAATTTTCTTTTTTTCTTTATTTAGTTGAGTTGTAAAATTAATTGTGATAATCAATTGCAATATTCTGTGTTCTCTGTGTTTCTCAACTTGGATCAGGCGTATGTTCGTATTCTCCAATATTTCATATTTTTTTCTCTCGTCAGTGAAGTTTATCCTTGAAAACCCATGAAACCCAGCTTTAGAACGAGTAAAAAGCTTTGCTTCATTTCGTCGTTAGATAAAATCCACCTAGCCTAGTCACTGAAAAAACAAGGTCCAATTTTCGTTTTTCGAAACTGAATTCTCTCATTTTGAGAATTTTTTTCAAAATTCTGATATTTCTAAAGTTGGTCGAAAAATAGTTTAAAAAAATGTGGAATTTGTATTATATTTAAATAGTGGCATTAAATATTTTTATTTGATTAATTTAGAAATTTTCCTATTCACTGTTGTTTTTAAAAAATAGAAATATTTTTATTTTTTGTTATCGAAGTTGAAGTAGATACTGAGAATCTCATGAAAATTCTTTCGCAAGCACAAAAAGCTCTCTTCAAACCTTCTTATGAAAAATGTATCTGTCTTGAAACTTAAATCAAAAGTCTTCTTATTCTCCAATGTCTCACT
Source organism: Platygaster orseoliae (assembly GCA_030522825.1). Taxonomy (NCBI): domain Eukaryota; kingdom Metazoa; phylum Arthropoda; class Insecta; order Hymenoptera; family Platygastridae; genus Platygaster; species Platygaster orseoliae. The sequence goes on from JAPYZL010120712.1 coordinate 4,839, forward strand.
TTGTTCTTCATTTATTAAATATTCTCAGAAATGTATAGGAATTTTCATGAAATATTTTACCATTGTAAACATAAAAAGTTTTTTTTTGGTTTTTCAAGGACGATAAATTTGAAATTTATTTTTGGGAATTTTTTAAAAGCATTTGGAGTTAAAGAATGTGCCAGTACTGTTAAACAGTTTTTACAGTATAAAAAATGAGAAATTTTGTTCAGTAGTTTATGTTTTTGCATTGCAAAAATTAAGGTTTTTTAGTTCAATTTTATTTCGGAAATTAAACTACAACATTTCTGAATACGAAAAATAAAAACAGCAGTAAATTTAAAATTATTGTTTAAATTAAATAAGTTATCAACTGATTCTACATGAAAAGAAATGTTTGGTATTAGCGACCGTTCATTCAGTGAAATATCTACTAACCAAATTTATAGATATGACAACTATTACAAGATTTTCATAAGAAAAACTGTATTTGACACAAATAAAACTTTCATTGTTATTTACACAAAATATTGTTTGGTAAATATTTTACTAAATGATTTGGTTATTGTATCTTGTATACATCTTGTATACATTTCGTACTTTTTACAGTATGATATTGTAATCCTAACTAATTTTTATTACTAATAAGCTGTATGACAAAATGAGATACAATATTGGAAAAATTCAAAAATGTATGATAAATTTTAGTATATACTACTATATACAATGAATTTCTGCCATTCATATTTTTGCATGTACAATATTTTCTCTTTATACATGGAATATCATATTTTATGAACTAAAAAACAAGTGATTACCGTTTAAATATTATATTACATTGTTTCACTATACATGTGCATTAGATTCTTTGTAATAATCAATTAAAAATTACAATTCGTATAGTACGATTTGCATGTGTAAATTTTAAAATTTCCAAACTTGTATAGTAAAAACTGTCATACATATTTTAATGTATACAATATGACGATTTTAATATATAAAATTAATTAATACTGTTATGAGTATTAATTGTAATAAGTGAAATAATTACTGCAAGTTTTGCAATAATATTGTAAAAATTGCAATTTTCTTGTAAAAAGTACAATTATATTGTACTTTTTGCAATATATCTTGCGAAAAGTGCAAGTTTTTTTTCTCAGTGTATTGTACAATATATTTGAAATAGGTAAAAAATTTTTATTAATTGGCCCCAAAAATTAATCGTTGAATGAAGAATGTAATAACGTACATTAAAAATGATGTAGTACTTTTAGTATTTCTTACAGTTTGTCAATTATTCAAAATACTATTTAGTGTTTTTATGAATTTCCGTCTAAATTTTTGAAATTCGAAACTAGAGTTTCTTCGACATTAAACATTTTCGTAAATTTGAGTTTTTTTCATCTATCGCTGGGTTTAAAAAATTTCCCAAATTTCTTTTTTGTACGTTATCTTAGACAAACATTTATAATTATAATTTTTCTGAAACCAGGATTACTGTTATTTATGAATTAGTGAATTAAGGAATCCTGAATTCTTATTAAATTTGAGAACTCACAAAAAACTGTTCTTAATGTCTTCGAAATGAGCTAGTACATTTTTGAAAATTTTCACATACTTTCATTCTTTTTTTTTTACTACTTCATTTCTAAAAATCATTATTATTAATCTAACACCGAGGAAAAAATATTGTATAATAATTATTACAATAATGTATAGTAAACGGAAATCACTCAGATATATTGTACTTTTTGCCACATAATATAGTGATTTTTGCAACACCATATTGTAAATGTTGCCAAATGATACTATAATAATAAATATATTTTGTTGTAAGAATTCCTTTACGTATTTCGTTTTTTACTATACATCTCGTACTTTTTACAATATCATATTGTAATTCTTACTAACTTAGATTTCAAGAAATGCCATACAGTTTTGCAAATATACTTATAGTACATAAATAAACATACTAATATGGTAATTGCTGTCAATGATTATAATTTATGACATAAGCTGAATGACAAAATAAGATACAATATTGGAAAAATTCGAAAATGTATGGTAAATTTTACAAACTGAAAAACAAGCTATAAAAGTTAAATAATCATATTAAATGTTTACTATACACAGATATTAGATTCTTTGTAATAGTGAAGTAAAAATTACAATTCTTATTGTAGTTCGATTTGCGAGGATGAATTTTAAAATTTCCAAAATCGTATAGTAAAAACTGTTATACATGTTGTAATTTATACGATATGTCGATTTTACTATACAATATTGTAATGAGTAAAAAATCATTGCAAGTTTCACAACAATATTGTAAAAATTGCAGTCATATTGTAAAAAGTACAATACTATAGTACTTTTTGCAATATATCTGACAAAAAGTGCAAAAATTTTTTCTCAGTGAACGCCACACTTTGTTATTGTTTGTATTCTCATTATTCCTATTTTTTATTTTTATACGAAATTATAACTAACCTTACCCTACGATAATTATTTTCATAGATAAAATAAGATATATAGATAAGTAATTTAGTACGGTTTGCGAGGATTAATTTTAAAATTTCCAAAACCGTATAGTAAAAACTGCTATACATGTTGTAATTTATACGATACGTCGATTTTACTATACAATATTGTAATGAGTAAAAAATCATTGCAAGTTTCGCAATAATATTGTAAAAATTGCAATAATCTTGTAAAAAGTACAATACTATAGTACTTTTTGCAATATATCTGACAAAAAGTGCAAGACTTTTTTCTCAGTGAACGCCACACTTAATCATTGTTTGTATTTTCATTATTTCTATTTTTTATTTTTATAGGACACTAAAATTAACTTTACCATACGATAATTATTTTTATACATGAGATAAGATATATAGATATGTAATTCAGTACGATTTGCATGTGTTAATTTTAAAATTTCCAAAATCGTATTGTAGAAACTGTTATACATGTTGTAATTTATACGATTTGTCAATTTTATTATACAATATTTTAATGAGTAAAAAATCATTGCAAGTTATACAATAATATTGTAAAAATTGCAATATATCTGACAAAAAGTGCAAGTTTTTTTTCTCATTGAAGGCCACACTTTGTTATTGTTTGTATTTTCATTATTACTATTTTTTTATTTTCATACGAAATTATAATTAACTTTATCATACGATAGTTATTTTTATAGATATGTAATTTAGTCTTGTTAATTTTAAAATTTCCAAAATTGTATAGTAAGAACTGTTATACATGTTGTAATTTATACGATATGTCGATTTTACCATGCAATATTATAATGAGTAAAATAATTATTGCAAGTTTACCAATAATATTGTAAAAATTGCAATAATATTGTACTTTTTGCAATGTATCTAACAAAAAGTGCAAGCTTTTTTTCTCAGTGAACGCCACACTTTGTTATTGTTTGTATTTTCATTATTCTAATTTTTATTTTCATATAAAACAACAATTGACTTTACCCTAATTTCCGTAAGTGTTTGTCCCCAAAAACCCCCTTCTGCCCGCGTTATCAAACATTCAATGTTCGAGATTTCGGGAGCAAAAAACTCGTATGAAAAAGCGAATTTCCAAAGCCCACGTGCTTTTAAAGAGAAGCCCTCGAAAAGCGCTCGATAGCGAGCCGCATTTGACCGAATTAGCGTATGATTCACAAAGACCCTACCGTGGAGTAGTTCTCCGGAGTGCGAGCTTTTGGCCCTTGCCTCGGGGTAAAATGGACCAGGCCCGCAATCAATGGCCCCGCATAACGCTCTCGGTCACTCAGTCGCGTCGCAAATAATTATACGCGAACTAATGCGAATCGATCACGCTATTTTTGGCTGCGTCGAAGACGCGAAACGCGGCTCACACTCGTTGTTCTCCGCGTGCGCGAAACGAACTGGTTAGACCGGACTACGGTCGGGGCTACTATTAAACCGAGCCGCATTCACCCACTCCGTTCATCTCGGCGCCAGAAAACTATACCATCTCGCGAAAAATTCGCCTTTCATTCTGCGCCTGCGCGGAAAATTATCGCGATTTTCCCGGGGCGAGAGGAGAATTTTCGGCATGGTGTCAATTATCCAAGATTTTATTAAACACTGTATTTATTGTGCACATTTGTGCACGGATATTTTCCGGGTGATTTTCTCACATTATTTGTATTGAATATTTTATAGAAAAAAAAAACCGTAACTGTAACGTAATTATTTATGGATACTTTTTCATTAAACAAATTTTTTGTTTTTCGATTATTGTATATTATTTTATTGTACATTTTAATATTTTTTTGAGGAAATAGTCTCTGTGTAGATTGTGAGTATTTTATGGATTCTGAGTTTTTTAAGTATTTTTATAAATTGTAAATATTTCTAGAATTTTATGCTCTCGAAGCTAAAGTTTACGGGATTTTCGATTTTTTTATAGATTCTTCAGGTAAAATTTCTACATAGAATTTTAGAATTTCATAGATTTCGATTATTATCAGTCTTTAGTATTTTTCAGCATTTATAAATCTTTGTAGCGATTTGTAAGATTTTTATAAATTTCTAATATTATTATGGATGACTATGTAGATTTTCAGAATTTGATGCTCTTAACTATGAAGTTTCATAGATTTCTAGCACTTTCAGTATTTTTTATATTATTTCAATATTTATACGATTCGAAGGGTTTTCTGATATTTTCATGGATTACTGTATAGATTTTTAGAATCAGATACTCTAGGATTTCAGGTTATCTAGATTTTTAGTAATTTATGGATTTTCAAGAAAACTTTACCAACATGGATTTTGAGCATTTATAAATTTCTGGTATTTTTCGTATTTTTTCGTATTGATCAAATTTTTTTTGTTCTTCTGTAAATCACTATTTAGATTTCTGGAATTTGATACTCTCGAATTCAAAGTAAATCATATTTTATATATATGAAAGGATTTTCAAAAAAAATTGTTTATAAATGAATTTGGAGAACGTCTGGTATTATAATAAATTACTGTACAGATTTCAAAAATTCAAGGCTTTCATATTCAAAATTTCATAGATTTTTATTACTTTCAGTACTTTTTGTACTATTACAATATTTATACGATTAAAAGGATTTTCTGATATTTTCGTGGATTACTGTATAGATTTTTAGAATCAGATGCTCTAGGATTTCAGGTTATCTAGATTTTTAGTAATTTATGGATTTTCAAGATAGCCTAATCAACATGAATTTGAAGTATTTATAAATTTCTGGTATTTTTCGTATTTTTTCATATTTATCAAATTTTTTTTGTTCTTTTGTGGATCGCTATTTAGATTTCTGGAATTTGATACTCTCGAATTCAAAGTAAATTATATTTAACGTATATGGAAGGATTTTAATAAAAATAGTTTATAATTCAATTTGGAGAACTTTCTGGAATTATAATGAATTACTGTATAGATTTCTATAATTCAATGCTTTTGTATTCAAAATGTTATAAAACTGATTAGAATATTTTAAAGATATCTGGTTTTTATACTTCTTCCCATATTTGTCAACATTCATAAAATTCGGTCTAATTCTCTACTTTTTACATTTTTACTATTTTGCATTGTTTTACATGTATCATATTTTGTACGATTTTCTACTTCTTTTTTAGATCACTACTTAGATTCCTAAAATTTGATGTAACGAAATTTTATTTGACGATAGAAAACACTGTAATGGAAACTTTTTGAACGTTTTTTCGGCCATTTTATATGTGCCGAATAATCTTCCATCTACTTTTTGCGAGTGAATTTAAAGTTTTAAATACGCATTAATTAAGCCAGGAAAAATTCCTTGAGGTTTCGAAAAATTCAAGTAGAATTCCAGGATTTCCCGGAGGCTGGACACCTTGATTACTACAATTACGAAATTCGAAATTTGTGGCATACAATTTTCAGAATTTAATGCTTAAATTTGAATCTTAGAATTTGAATTAAGTAGATTTTTTACTAATTAGAATTTTTTGGCATGACGTCAATTTGTGCACGAGTTCATTTAGCACCGCATTTATTGTGCATTGGACCATTGTGCACATTTTTCAGAAATACATCAATTCAAAATTTATGGCATAAAATTTTTGGAACTTGATGCCATAATTAAAATCCTAGATTCGTAATTAATTAGATTTTTAACTAATTAGAAGAATTTTCGCGGGGTGTGACACGTTAGGGAGGAGGGTTATTTTTTTTTTTTTTTTTAATAGAGTTGAACTTTAGGACACTAGGTTTTATAAAAAAACTTTGCCATTGGGAATATAAAAAGCACTTCAGCAGGATCAATATTTAAACCATATTTTTTACGATTTCTTGGTAATTTAAATAAAGGACTTTTTGTTATTTGAAATTTTACTATTTTTCGTTTTCAATTTACATTTTGAGTTACTATATTTTTAAGCTTTGGGTATACCTAATTTTCGAACTTTTATTTCGTTGAAGTACACTGAAAAACCAATTTGGTTAGCTCAAACAAACGTTTGGTCGTTATTTGACCAACCAAACATTTGGTTCACTGAAATAAATTCTTAGTTCAGGCATACAAATTTTTTTTGACTGTAAAGTATTTAAGCTTTGGACAAACGAGTTCGTGTTAGCATAAACGTTAATTTTTTTGGCTGAAATAAAATTTTTATTAAGTGAACCAAATCAGTTTTTTAGTGAAGAGAGTACAAGCATTTCATTTGTCGTGAATTTTGTGAAAATGTTAATAATTTTTATTGATAATCAAGTTTTTCTTTGACAACATTTTAATATGTGAATTCTTGTATATGATTTTTAGGTTTTCGAATGATTTTTAGTATTTTCAGGGGTTTCATTATTTATTGCTGCACAATTTTAAAAAATCAGCAAATTTTAGCATAAGCTCAGATTTTTTTGTGATCTATATATATAAAAAGCAATGCCACTTACTTTGTGATTCCATAACTCTTTAACCGCTTGACCGAATTCAATTGAATCTTCCATAACATATTCGTCGTAGTCTAAGGATGGTTTATAGCTATACATGTCCTGTCTGAGTTCCACCCACGCACTCACCCACGCATTATCTGTATATATCGAACCCTTTGACCAATTTTTCATAATTGTTCCATGAAATATTATATAACATATAATACATGATATATAACATATTATATAATATATAACACAACAGATCACAAGATCTCAGTCACAAAAAATTCAAAAATCATGAAATTTCACAAAATTCTAAAGTCACGAAATTACGAAAAATTATAAGATCACAAAATTTCACAAAAACTAAAAGTCGTAAGAATTTACAAAAATTGAAGTCACAAAATCTACAATCACATTGCTTCACAAAATTGAAAAATTAGAAAACTTCACAAAATCTCACTAAATTACAAACAGTTCTAATCTTCCCTTATATTTTTAATTTTGTTTTTTAATTATTTTTCTAACCTTTATATTTAAGATTCTAAAAATAATATTATATCATAAGACCGATTAATGAATTTTATTTCGAATATATAAGAAATCATAAAAATCGATAAAATTCTATTTATTTAGTAACAGATATTGCTACGCAAAAAACATAATCTTCAAAAACAAAATTAACAATTAATATCAAAAGAGAAATCAATGACATTTAATTTGTAAAGTCAGACGAATACAATCTTATCGAAAATTTGAATGAGATGTTGGTACAAAACTGACATGCACAATATAAATATTCTTTTTCCGTTATTACCTATTTGAAACTTAGATTGTTTTTAATGAGTTAGACAATAATGTTTGTCACTAAGACAATAATAATAATAAAAATGTTGTATAATACAGTCTTAATAATTATTGAAAAATGAGAAACTTAATAGACTGTTTATCGAATTTACTCTCATTAGAACGACAAATTGTAATGATTTTTCAATTATTAATTTGTAAATATTAAATGACGCGTAGCGAAGCGCGCGGGGACAGCTAGTCTTGTATAAAAATTGCTATAATTTTCTTTGTGCTTGAGGTTTATTTTGTCACAAAAACAGAATTCGTGAAATTTCGCAGGATATATATATAAAAGGTTTTTTGAGTTTCTCATATTTTCCGAAAACTTTAAACTCTTGAATTTAAATTTTTTTGAATTTGCAGTATTCCTTTGGATTTTTCCGTGAAATTTTTTTTAATTTGAATAAATTCTTTTGAAAGAAATATTTATTTTGTCGAGAAAATTTAATTTGTGAAATTTGGTAGAATTTTCTAGCTTTTCACAGATTTTTAATATTTTTAAAGTTTTCAATAAAAACATTGAAAATTCAACGTCTTAGAATTTTGTAGATTTCTTTAGATTTTTTCGTGAAATTTTTTAATAAGTTCATTAATTTTTCTAGTATTGTTCATTTTTTCACTAAAAATCAATTTATAATTTCACTTTTTGAATTACAAAATTCTTCAGATATTTCAAAAAACAGTATCTTCAAGTATTTTTCATTCATTATGAATTTTTCAGTTCTCGAGTGTTATGAGTTGAAAATTTTTATTATTACGTTAAACATTATTTTTAAATCACATTTTTAAACATTTACATTATGATATCTCTAGGATTTTTATTGTTGAGAGACGAAACATAAACAATTTTTTAATTTTTTCAATTTCTGAATCCTCAACCTTTCCTAGTTTTCAATATCGAATGAAATACTTTTGAATTTTCAAATTATTTTATAATCGTTACATAATTTCGATATTTTCCAATCAAAAATCATGAATTTACATATCGAAACTTGCCATATTTTCGACATTTAAATGATCTCAAATTTTGAAATTTTCTTTTCATTTCTCTGGAATGCCATTTTATGAACAACTCGTGAATTTTCGGATTCAAATAGTCAAGTTTTGAGAGTTATGTCAAATATTGTGAAATTTCATATTTTTAGATGTACACGCTGACTCGCGATTCTCATCGACAATGTGAATTGTTCAAGAAGTCATTGTTTATTATTATATTTTAATCATGAATCTCATATTTTCCGAATTTTCTATGATAATTTAATTATTATCGCTCAGTGTCAAATTAAATTACAGAAATTTCAAGTCCCTACTTTTTTCAGTAACGATTCTGTACATTCAAACTCAAAAATCTTAATCTATAATCAAGAAACAAAAATTAACATAAAATAAAGTCGTAAACCATTTTTCGTTTACCAGTGTTTTTAAAAATAAATTAAACAATTTTCTAAATAAAATATAATAATAACAATAAAATAAAATGTGATCGAAATGTAAAAAGAAAACTATAAAATAAAATATAATTATATAATCGAAATCCAAAATCCAAAACTCAAATTTTTGTAAAATCAGGAAATTGTGTCGCTTCGTACCCATTTACACGCTGAAATTAGGTACAGAAACGAGGCGCGATTGGGAGCGAAACGGGGAAAGGAAAATTGTAAAAGTACAATTGGTCGGGTCGATATTCTTGTACCGGGAGTTCTCGGTGCAAGCGCACCAAGCGAGTGCGACTGCACTCGCGGTGCAACGGAGCATTGGACTTGCGCGGAGTGAGACGGGACCAACAGGGATGCTGCGGAAAAAAAAGAGATAAGAAATAACTATCGCGCGCGGAAAGAATCCGTGTTGCGCGCGCTGATTTTCTCGGGAAAACATCTGCTTGCGGTCGCCGCAATTATGACTGTACGGTAATAATTGTGGTTTTTCAGTTTCCGTAATTTCGATACCATGCCAACTGCAGAGTATTTTTGTGGAAGGTTGAATTTTTTTCATCGACGATACGGTTTTTTGCGAGAATGATAAGGAATATCGGAGTCGGTCTGGTTATAGAGTTCTTTGGTTGCAGAAATAGGGTTTATTTTAAGGAAAATTAAGAGGTGTTGCGTGCTTTTTTGAATCAGTGAATTTAGGAATTAATTTAGAACTTTGTCAGTTTCGTAGGGATGATATGTTGCAGTGTAAAGTGATATTTTGATTATGTAATACGCAGGAGTGACGGCAGAAAAAAATTTTGGGAAGTGTTTTTTGACAAAATCTGTCTAACACTGTTTTTTTGAAAATTTATGAAAATATAAAACATGTTTAGAACACTTTGATTCCTAGAGCACTGAATTTCAGAAAGCTATTTGGAAGTTTTTAATATCAGAAAAGCCGAAAAAATCAGGAGTTGTAGAAATAATGAGAAAATAGGAAAAAATAGTAAAAGTAATAGAAAAAGACAAAATTCTAACTACAGTGACTTAAAAATCACAAAAATCGAGTTTCATTTTATTAAATACGTATATGAAAAATGTTTAAACCTTGACCACAAAATTTGTAAAAATTTAAAACTCCGAAATACGTGAAATTGAAAAATATAATTACCGAAACCAGATCGATGAAGATTTAAAATCATAAAATCCTGAAAAAAAGAAATTTTGTTAGTATTTCAGAAATGTCTGGATTTTTTTATTTTATTTTATTCAGTTTTCATACAATTTAGTCGTATTTTTAGGCATTTTTATAGATTTCTTGAAATTATGTATATATTTCACAGATTTCTACAATTTGATGCTAAAGTTTAAAATTTGCAGTTTTGAGTTTTCAGTATTTTTCTATGGATTAATAATTTATTTGTAGATTACCACATAAATTTTTAGAATTTGATGCTTTAGAAATCTAATTTCAATAGATTTCCAGTATTTTTAAAAATGTCTAGGAAAATGGAACACTACGTAGATTTTTAATATCTTATAGATTTTTCGTATTTTCATACTTTTAAAAGTGTTCATAAGATTTCGTAACATTTTATAGTATTCTTATAATTTATATATAAATTTCTACTATTTCTATAGGTTTTTATAAACTTTTTTTCAGTGTTCGAAGGTCTAGAATTCCAAGTTTTATAGATCCTTCGTACTTATTTAGGTTTTTCAGAAAACAGTTATTTCATCGAATTGTGATTTATTCAGTATTTCATCATTTGTTTACGGTTCAAAATACAATACTTTTACACTGAAAACTCACTTATCTGCGGATCGCTCTCGTTAGAGGGGAAAGCGCT
>JAPYZL010120759.1:0-12131 GCA_030522825.1 Platygaster orseoliae
ATGTAACATACAATATTTTTTTCCATGTATGTGTTCGAGTGGCCGCTTACGATGAAACGCGTGACGCAGGCCTCTTTCCGAGCAGTCATAAAATCAGCGCGAGAATTCTTCATTGTTCCCTGCTATCCGGGTTTTATTCGTTTATCCCGGATAGCAGGAAACAAAGAAGAATTCTTGCGCTGATTTTATGGCTGCTCGAAAAGAGGGCTGTGTTCACGCGATTCATCGTAAAAAAGCGGCCATTTGAACACATGCATGGAAAAAAAATAATTATTATGAATTAATAAATAATAAACAAATAATTATTATAAAATAATTGTTATGAATCACAACAATTTTTCTCAGTTTCCATAGTTTTGATATTTTACCATGAATTATAAAAACTATACGAAAACTATGAGAAAAATATGAAAACTCTGAAAAAACCGTCAAAACTATATGAAAACTGCAAAACCTTGAAAACTATAGTTTTCATACTAATTTCGACACCAAAGTTTATTTTCGTAATTTTTTGATTTTCATAGATTTCATAGTTTTCATATTTAATTCTGAATTATGAAAACTAGTTATTATAAATTAACTATTATGAACTAATAAAGAACAACGAAATAATTATTGTAAAATAAGAAATATGAGTCGCAAAAAATGTTCTCAATTTTTAAAGTTTCGATATTTTACTATGAATTATAAAAACTATAGTTTTCATAGTATTTTCGATATCAAAGTTTATTTTCGTAGTTTTTTAGTTTCCATAGAATTCGTAGTTTTATATTTAATTCTGAATTATTAAAAATAATTATTCTGAATAAATAACAATGAAATAATTATCAAAAAATAATTATTATGAATCACACAAAATTTTCTCAGTTGTTATAGTTTTCTTATTTTATTATGAATTATGAAAACTATAAGAAAGCTATGAGGAAAATATTAAAACTTTAAAAAAACCATCAAAGCTATATGAAAACTACGAAAATTTCGGAAACTATAGTTTTCATAGAATTTTCAATATCAGTTTATTTTCGAAGTTTTTTAGTTTCCATAGAATTCATAGTTTTCATATTTAGTTCTGAATTATAAAAAATTATTATTATGAATTAATAAATAATAAACAAATAATTATTATAAAATAATTATCATGAATCAGGACAATTTTTCTCAGTTTTCATAGTTTTAATATTTTACTGTAAATTATGAAAACTATACGAAAACTATGAGACAAACATGAAAACTGTGAAAAAACTATCAAAACTATATAAAACCTGCGAAAACTTTAAAACCTATAGTTTTCATAGTATTTCCAACATCAAAGTTTATTTCCATAGGTTTTTAATTTTCATAGTTTTCGTAGTTTTCATATTTAATTCTGAATCATGAGAAATAATTATTATGAATTAATAAATAATAACGAAATAATTATTATAAAATAATTATTATGAATCACAAAAAATTTCCTCAGTTTTCGTAGTTTTAATATTTTACTATGAATTATAAAAGCTATACGAAAACTATAAGAAAATATGAAAAAACTACTAGAACTTCGAAAAAACTACGAGAAAACTTCCAAATTTCCATAGTTTTTTTTCGCAAGAATAGCGTAACAATAATATACATGTAATTTGAAAAAAAACAAAAAATTTTCAACAAATCATAGCAACTTAATTCCACTCCTTAAAAATTAACCTAATTTCAAATAATCACCATCCTCAAAAATTTACAAATCAAAAAACAAAAAATTTTATTTTAAAAAAAACTTCTGCTTCCAGATTGCGAGAATGGTACAATTCACAAGGAAAATGCCAAGTTTCAAAATTCATCTCAGGCTCCAATGCTCTCGAAGCAACGGGCTGCCCATGGCTGACATTTCGAGAAGTCGGAAAACGAAATTTGGGAAAAACCAAAACTGATTTTTACATGTGCAAAGCAACGATCAATATTGTCAAATCTGACAATATTCTGTACAAATCTTGCACTGCTGAAGGATGCAAGAAAAAAATCATTGAATTGCCAAACCAGATGTACTCATGCGAAAAGTGCAACTTGGAGTATTCAAATTTCCAATATCGATTGTTGAGCAATGTGAGGAAAAATGAAATTTTATGATTAAGTAAACAGGCTCTGAAAAAACTCAATTTTCTTTGCAAAAAAAGGATTAAAAACGTTTTAATAAAAAATTTTGTTTTTAGATTTGCATCAGCGACTGGACAGGACATCAATGGGCTCTGGCTTTTAATGATGAAACGGAAAAAATACTGAAAATGCCCGCTAATGAACTTGGCTTTTTGAAGGATTCAGACGTTGATTTATTTTATAAAAAAGTTTCTGAGGTAGCGTTCAACTCGTTCATTTTCAAAATGCGGGTCAAACTTGAAAACTACAATGTAAGCTATCTTCATTTTTATACTATAATAACTTTTATCATTTCCCAAACTTCATCAATGAAACTTACAGAAAACAAATTTTTTTCAGGACAAATCCAAATTGAAAACAACCATTTCTGAAGTTCAGCTCATGAATTACAAACTTTACAACGAGCATCTGCTTTCGAAGATAAAAGGATTGGCCAAAATTAGTGGCTGAAAACGTACTTTTTCAACTTTTCATTTTTTTTTATTTTTGAATTTCATTGAAAGATTCTGTTAATTTTCATCACGAGAACTTGATCAAAATAATTTGTAATGGGAACAACATCTACTGTTATAACTGATGTTTTTTTCAATGAATATGTAATAACATTTATCCTCGAACCATATTAACCCAATACTTGAAAATAAATTTTGTAATTACTTTTCAATTATATTTTATTAATCCTATAAAAACCGAGAAAACATAAGCTATTTTATAAATTATTTATTTTGTAATGTAAGAGTTTATTTTCATCTAATAATCCTTCAATACTTGATTTTCAATGCTCAACGATACAAATGGTCCGCATAAATATTGCTCGCTATTTCCGATTCCCATTTGTCTCCGTTGTTCAACAGTTTTTCTTTGTTGTATAATAATTCTTCGTGAGTTTCTGTAGAAAACTCAAAATTCGGGCCCTGAAAAAATAAGGTTCTCAGTTAAAAATTTATGAAATAATTTTTGAATCTATCATCAATTTTTCGGTTCTTAGACAAAGAACCGAGTTTTTAAATTTATTAAAGTAATTAAATATATTATTATTTTTAAATTCAAATTTATTATTATTAAATTTATTTAGTATTTTAATTTGTTATTTATTAAATTACATAAATTTTATTTAATTTATATAGATTTATTAAATTTGAATTGTATTAATTTCTTTGAGTAAATAACGCTAAATTCATTGTTTGATAAAAAAAGGTAGTTATAATGATATAAAATCACCTCAACAATGGCGTCAACTGGACAAGCTTCCTGGCAGAAACCGCAGTATATACATTTAGTCATATCAATATCGTATCTTGTGGTTCGTCTGGAACCATCGGATCTTTCCTCGGCCTCAATTGTAATTGCTTGAGCCGGGCAAATAGCCTCGCACAGTTTGCAGGCGATGCATCTTTCTTCCCCAGAAGGGTACCTAAAAATAAATGATAATCATGAAATCATCAATCTCAATCAGAAATAAGCATTAATTTTTAAAGAATTCTAACATTGAATTTATCAAAAACTTGTTTGAACTTTCCAATTTTTGGAGTGAAACTTTTTAACCGGCGCCTGGTGCTCGAAATATCTTGAGAAGAGGGAGCGAAATGAGATTATGTTATGTTACGTTATGTGACGTAATGTGATCTAACCTAACCTAACCTAAGCATTGAAAGATTTTAAGAAGATCTTAAGTTCTTAAGAAGATATTAAAGATATTAAGAGGATCTTAAAGGATCTTAAGAAGATCTCAAGAAGATCTTTAGAAAATCTTAAGAAGATCTTAATAAGATTTCGAGAAGATCTTAAGAAGATTTTAAGAGATTCTTAAGAAGATATTAAGAGGATCTCAAGAAGATCTTAAGAAGATCTTAAGTGGATCTCAAGAAGATCTTGATAGGATCTCGAGAAGATCTTAAGAAGCTCTTAAGGGGTTCTTAAGAAGATATTCAGAAAATCTTTAAAGAATCTTAAGAAGATCTTAAGAAGATCTTAAGAGAATTTCAAGAAGATATTAAGAGGATCTTAAAAGGATCTTAAGAAAATATTAAGAGAATCTTAACAGTAGCGGTTCTAGGATTTGACTTTGGGAAGGGCTACAATTTGTCATTGAATTTTTTGCGAATATAACCAGTGGCGTAACTACACCTGCTTTGGATGTGTTCCTACCTTTATAGCCACAACCCCCCCCCCCCCCAATGAATTTCAGCTTTTTTCAAATTTCGAGACATTCAGAAATGTCCAAGACACTTCCAAGTGTCTTATTCGGAGTTCTTAGACATTCTCTAATATGCAAGACACTTGCTGAAGTGTCTTATTTAAAGTATTGAGACAATTTCAAATTTCCAAGACACTACTTGGAGTATTTTAATAGATTTATAATACAATTTAAAACTTGTAAGACACTTCTTGAAGTGTCTAATTCAAAATTTGCAAACTCTTCTTGAAGTCTTTTAAACACTTCAGAAAGAGCCTGATTTGAATTTGAAAACCTCTTGAAGTATCTTTATCAAAATTCCAAAACACTTTCAAAAGTCCAATATATTTAGAAACGTTGTCCGGAACACTTCTCCAGATTTCTTATTTAAAATTCTAAGACATTTTGAAGTGTATTTTTCGATATTCTTTAAAACTCTCGAATATCCATGACACTCCTCAAAGTGTCTTATTCAAATCTCAAAGACACTTAAATGTGTCTTATTCAGAGTTATAAGGAACTTTTGAATTTCCAAAAAATTTTTAAAGGTGATTTATTTGTCTTTCCAGAAACTTTCAAAAGTCTAAGATACTTTAGAAAGTGTCTAATTCGAAATTTGAGGACTCTTAGTAGTATCTTTTTCGGAATTTCAAAACACTCTTAAATGTCTTAGTCTCTCATCAAGTGTCTTTTACAAACTTCCAAGATATTCAGAAACATCTAAAGCTCTTCTCAAAATGTCTTATTTGAAATTCTAAGACACTTCAGAGTGTCTCATTCGGAGTTCTTATACACTCTGTAATATCTAAAGCACTCATTAAAAGTGTCTTATTGTAATTTCTAAGACACTTGAATAAAATATACGGAATTCCAAGACACTTGTTAACGTTTAAGACACTTCCTGGAGTGTCTTATTAGAACTACGAAGACACTTTTCAAAGTCTCTTTGGCACGTTACAAAGTGCCTCATTTGAAGTTTGGAAACCTTTTGAAGTATGTCTTTCAAAGTTCTTAAACACTTTTAAATTTCCAAGACACTTTTCAAGAAGTCTTAGTTGAAGTTCTAAGACACGTCGGAGTGTCTTATACCGAATTTTTAGACCCTCCCGAATATCTTAGACACTACTTCAAGTGTCTTATTTGATATTCTAAGACACTTCAATGTATCTTATTTGGAATTCTAAGACTCTTTTAAATTAACAAGACACTTTAAAAGTGTTTAATTCAAATTCCAAATCACTTTAAAACGTTTAAGACACTTCTTGGAGTGTCTTATTAGAGCTATGAAGACACTTTTTGAAGTCTCTTT
This sequence comes from Platygaster orseoliae, assembly GCA_030522825.1. Lineage (NCBI taxonomy): Eukaryota > Metazoa > Arthropoda > Insecta > Hymenoptera > Platygastridae > Platygaster > Platygaster orseoliae. The sequence goes on from JAPYZL010120759.1 coordinate 5,616, forward strand.
GACACTTCACAACGTGCCTCATTTAAAATTTGGAAACCTTTTGAAGTATTTCTTTCAGAATTCTTAGACACTCTCAAGTGTCCAAGACACTTCTAAAGAAATTTTATTTGAAATTCTAAGACACATTGGAGTGTCTTATATGGAATTTTTAGAATGTCTCGAATACCTGATGTCTTATTTGATATTCTAAGACACTTCAATGTATCTTATTCGGAATTCTAGGACTCTTTTAAATTAACAAGGCACTTAAAAAGTGTTTTATTGAAATTCCAAGACACCTTAAAACGTCTAAGACACTTCTTGAAGTGCCTTATTAAAAATTCACAGATACTTCTTGAAGTCTCTGAAACACTTCAAAAAGTTCCTCATTCTGAATTTGAAGACCATTCAAAGTATCTTTTCAGGAATTCTAAGACACGATTAAATGTCTTAGACACTTATATGAGTGTCTTTTTCAAAATCAAATTATTCAGAAATGTCCAAGACACTTTAGAGTGTCTTATAGTTGTACTGTAACATTGTAGGTAAACTGTAAATTCATTACTATCAATTACAGTAACATTCTCGATTGTATTGTAACATTGTGATACATAAAAATAATACATCGTATTCATACATAAATATCAAAATTGTCTTTTTTTTCTAGGTCAATGCTTTTCACTGTTTATAAAATTTATTCAAAAAATCGAAATATTCTTCCGTCTTCGCCAAAATCACTCTTCACTACAAGTATACTACTATTTCTATATATTTAGCAAAGAAGATCTCAAGAAGATCTTAAGAAGATCTTAAGAAGATCTTAAGGAGTTCTTAAGAGGATCTTAAGAAGATCTTAGGAGGATCTTAAATCTTGAGACTTGACCTTGACTTCACCTTGACTTGACCTTGACCCGACTCTAACTTAAAAAGATCTTCTCGAGATCTTTTTAAGTTAGAGTTGGATTAAGGTCATTATTATTAAAACTTACTTTGTGAAATACTTCAATCAGAATCAACTTTTACAATACCGTTTTTAAGAAAAAATAAATAAAAATATAACAAATTTAACACTTTCTGCATTAAATCAAGAAACTTGGCAACAGTGTAGTCTGCCCGTGCACATCAGCTCACACAAACACACATAAGTGCACAATGCAATGTTGCCACTACTGAAAATAATGCCATGATCTGAAACTAGCTGCAACTAATTTCTATTGCATCAAAAATCAAAACTTAGATATAATTTTATTTAAAAATTACGATAATCCCAAAATTAATAATCCATTACCACGGCATTCATTTTCATAGATTTGTGGATTAGCAAAGTATTTAAACAAATGCAGAATTTTTTTAACTTAGACAATAAAAAATTTTATTATTTAATAACCTTCTTAATGCGTGCTCCCCTCGGAATCTTGGACTCAAAGGTCCTTTTTCGAAGGGATAGTTAATTGTTGCTGGTTCTCGGAAAAACATTCCTAAAGTGACTCCCATGCCACGGATGATTTCTTGTAAGAATATTTCATTAACCATGCGATTTCCTATATCTTCCCATTCCATTGATTTGCGCCTGCTTATATCGACGAATTTTGTTCTCACTTGCTGACCGTCAGGTTTTCTTATAGCCCTGAGAAGTCCTAAATTCAAAAGGTTTATTATTGCCAACATTAGATAACAATTATTTGTTATTACTTATTACACCAAATTTTTATTTTCAAAAACTAACAATTACATTTTTCTGTACTTCATTTTTTAATATTTTTTTATTCGAAATTGAAAGAACTTTGAAAATTATTTTCATCAAATTTCTTTTTCTCTGTCTAACATAGCAAATTCATAAGATTTACAATTATTTTATAAACTATATCTTGGGTTCACAAAAGTCTTATCTCTTTTTCATATTTTATAATTTTAATATTTCATGTATAAATTTTTTCTATAATATGAATGTTTGCTAAGAACCTTTTTTTTACGTGTCTGAAGTTTTAAATGTTTAAGAAATAAACGAATATGATATAAAATTGGTTTTTCAACTCCACCCATGAAAAAAGTAAAAAATTGTTAGTAACTTTGAATAATATTTGTTTAGTTTCGATAATAATTTATTACTTTTACTGTGAAAAGTGATTGGAAATTTTTTTTTCAATTTCGTTTATTTTCAAATATTTGGAACTTGGAGAACATTTTTTTTTATAATTATGTTTTCAATAAAAGTTATGATTTATTATATATAACCGCGGTTATTTTCATTTTTGCTGTTATTAAAATGAAAATTTCTTGAAAAATTAGTCCTTTTTACTAATATTCCGAAAAATAATGAATGGATCTTTTTGAAGATATTGGTTTAACTTAAACAACCAAAATTAGTTTTAACAACATTTCTAACTGTTTTTCATTTTAAAAAATGAATAATTATATTTTCCTTTAATTCATGTATGTATTCTTAGTATTTCATGTTTTTTATTAATTTTTTTTATTTTTTTTATTGCAAGCGACTTCAATTACTTTATGTAGCATTTAAAGTAAAGGGATTTATTCCCTATTTATGTGCGATGTATAAAAATCAAATCAAAAGTATAACAATTGATTAATATATAATTAATATTCTATTACACAACTATTATCATATGATTATTTATTATATAATTATAAAAAAGTATTACAAATTTAAAGGCAAGAAAAATGTACACTGTAAAAATTTCAGAACTGAATTAAAATATTAAGAAGTCGTTGCTATAATTATTTCAGTGTGTCAAAGTTCAGTAATTTTTTATACTGCAATTTCGAAATTTCAATGGTAGGTAAAATATGAAAATTAATTTCATTTATCCAGGATAATTTCGAATATCAAATAAATTTTTTAAGGGCAGATTTTTATAATTTTTTGGTCTATAAACTATTTGATTATTATTTTTAATTTGCATTTCAATTTAAGTTTTAATAATTATTATGTAATTGAATATTTATAAATATATAATAATTTAATAAATTAATATTCAATATGTAATTAACATTATATTACAGAATTATCACCATTAAATTATTTATTCCATAGTTATTAAATAATAAGGCTAAATATATAAATATTTATAATATTATAATATAATAATTTAATATTCAATATATAGTCAATATTATAGTACAGAATTATCATCATTTAATTATTTATTTTATAATTATCAAATAATATTACAAATTGAAGGCGAGAAAAATATACACTGTAAAAATTGCTGAATTCAAATATTAAGAGTCTTTGCAATAATTATTTCAGTATTTAAAGTTCAGTAATTTTGTATACTGCAATTTCTCAATTTCAATAGTAGGTAAAAAATAAAAATTAATTTAATTGATCCAGGGGAATTTTAAACATTGAATATATTTTTCAAGGGCAGATTTTTATTATTTTTGGGTGTATGAACTATTGTATTATTACTTTTAATTTTCATTTTGATTTGAGTTTCAATATTAGATATATAATTAATATTAGAGTACAGAATTATCATCATTAAGTTATTTATCCCATTATTATTAAATAATATTACTAAATATATTATTTTACATATTATTAAATAAAGTATATTATTATAATAATGAATAAATTAAATAATTTATTAAACAGAATATATTAAAAAATGTTATTCTAATAAATATATATTTAATTATTCATTCCATAATTAATGAATAATATTACAAATTCAAAGACAAGAAAAATGTACACTATGAAAGTTTCAGAACTAAATTCAATATCAAGAAGTCTATAATGTGCGTAATTAAATAAAGTGCTATAATTATTTCAGTATGTTGAACTTCAGTAATTTTGTATACTGCGATTTCTGAATTTCAATGGTAGGTAAAATATAAAAATTAATTTCATCTATCCAGGGGAATTTTGAACATCGAATACATTTTTTAAAGACAGATTTTTTAAATTTTTTAGTGTATAAACTATTGTATAGTAATTTTTAATTTGCATTTTAATTTGAGTTTCAATATTTAATATAAAATTCAATATTTACATTATAATAATTTATTATTTATTATTTAGTAAATAATTAATATCATAGTACAGAATCATCATTAAATTATTTATTCTATAAATATTTAATAATATTTCAAATTCGAAGGCAAGTACCCTATAAAAATTTCAAAACCTAATTCAAATATTAATAAGCCATTACTATAATTATTTCAGTATATTTTTTGATTTTGAGAATCAAAATCAAAAAAAATTTTAGGGGAATTTTGAATATCGAATACATTTTTCATAAGCAGATTTTTATAATTTTTTGGTGTACAAACTATTGTATTATTATTATGAATTTGCATTTCGATTTGAGTTTCAATATTTAATCAATATTTATTAACAAAATATGTTATGAGAAAATTGTATATATCTATATGATATTGAAAGATATTTATTTACATATTTTATTTATTTTATATTTTCTATACATTTCTTTAAATTTGTTTTTGGTATATTCATTTATTAGATATTCCTATGCATCAATGACAATTCATTTGTTTGATTAACAATTTTTTTCATTTATTTTTTTGACAACTTCCACCTATCAAACCTTAAAATTACTCCTCTTAATTTTCGAAATTCCATGAATAACATCACTTGCGTTTATTGCAAAAGATCGTAAAAAAAAATTATGAAAAAACGGTGAAAAAGTAATAATCAAGAAATTAACTGCAAGTATTTTTTTCGTAAACATTATTCGAGTCGTAATTTTTTGCTTGTAGCTTTGATTTCGTAATCTTTTTCTTTCGTTGATTCGGAAAATCACCTCGAAAACTCACCGTTTTTTGCACAAAAAACTCTCGCGATTTGGGAATTCATTTTCTTTGGTTTCCAAGAGATATTCTTGGATTTATTAAACAAAGTTTACAATTTTTCGATTTCTTAAAGTTGTCAAAAAATTGTAAATACGATCAGCTGATGTAAGGACATACATATATATGTATATATCTAATATGTGGGTTTTCAGTTCTACCAATCGACATTTTTTTTACGCGCGTTTTGTTATTTACACATGTTACACATGTGTATCAATGTTAGTTTGTGCATGTGTGTGTATATTGCGTATTTGTGTGTTCTAATCTTCGAAAAACTTTTTCAAAACTTTTTCAAAACTGACATTCAACTCCTCCATCACCAATTTTTCCGTAAAAATTCTTTTTTCATGAATTATGGATCCCGAACAAGTACGAAAAACAACACTCTCAATTTGTTAGCACGTATATTTTTTTGGTTATGTTCATTTAATCACGTTGCATTGTTATCGGCATAACAAAAAGTTACGCATTTAATGACAAACTCGAATATCATTAAATTTTGAAAGCTTAATTTTTCTCTGATTTTGTTTAAACAAACTTGAAAAATTATTGACAAATTTCAAATTTTCTGAAATAAATATAAAAAATTGTAAAAACCATTTTGTTTCCCATTTTCTGTACCAGATAGAAAATTTTCAAATTTTTTTTTGGGAGTGCTGCCAATCGTATTTTTTTTTACTAATTTTTACTTTATTATTTTATTACTTTTATTTTAAAGTAATTTAATTTAAAAAAATGTCATAACATTATTCATAAAATGATTAAAAAAAAAAATTAATTTAAAAAATTATTCAAAACATAAAATAAATTTAAAAAAAAACACTTTAATTTAAATTAAGTAAAATTTGAATTAAACGTAACAAATTAATTACATTATTTTAAAAGTAAATTGGTTAAAGTAAATTTCAAAGTATAATTAACGAATGTTATTTAAAGTTAAATAATTATTTAATAATTCATAATTTAAAGTATATAAATAACTTTAATTGAAAAAATAAATATTTTTAAGTAAATTATTTAAAGTAATTTATTTTATTTTGAGGTAAATTATTTAAGTAAAAAAAAAGTAGATTAATTAATTTACAGTAAATTAATTATTTTAAAGTAAGTTAATTGTTTTGAAGTTAATTAATTATTTAAAATTAAAATAATTATTTTAAAGTAAATTAATTATTTTAAAGTAAATTAACTATTTTTAAGTAAATTAATTATTTTAAAGTAAATTAATTATTTTACAGTAAAGTAATTATTTTACCGGAAGTTAATTATATTAAAGTAAATCAAATATTTTACAGTAAATTAATTATTTTAAGTAAATTAATTTAATAAAAGTGAATTAATGAAAGTAAATTATCAAAATTTGACCGTTATGTTTGATTTTCAGGGCTCAGTTTTAGAAAAAATATATCTCGAATTCCTGACGATGGAAAATGTATATAAAAACTTGCTTGAAACCTTCGCATCGCAGGTTTTGCCTGGAAAAAAGGTGGTATCAGAGGAATGGGAAATAAAAAACAAAGTTACTGGCGAGGTGACCATAACAAAATACAGGGTGTCCCAAAGTCCGCGATAAAAAAAAAATCCTGAATTCCTTTTTCAATTCGAGTCGAAAAGTCCTTTACCACTTTTTGCAAAACTCAAAAACAAAGAAGTTATTCAAGTTTGAAATTTAAACAATAAACGCGCTCTTACGAGGAG
>JAPYZL010120784.1:0-12032 GCA_030522825.1 Platygaster orseoliae
AGAACACAAGGCAGAAGTGAAACTTCGCGAGTAAGAAACAAAATACAAGCAAATAAAAAAGATACAAAATACAAGGAAATAACAGTGAAGAAATAACAAAACATGAAAATTTAAAATGATTTTATTTGCAATTTAAAAATGATAATATTCACGTCCAAGTTATGTACTCTTTAGACGCATGTAGTTTTTCATTTGACACCTTGGACGTGAAATTTTGACGTGGATATTATCATTTTTAAATTGCAAATAAAATCATTTTTAATTTTCATGTTTTGTTATTTCTTCACTGTTATTTCCTTGTATTTTGTATCTTTTTTATTTGCTAGTATTTTGTTTCTTACTCGCAAAGTTTCACTTCTGCCTTGTGTTCTTTAACACAAAACCAATTTTTTTCAATTAAGGTGCGTTTTCCGTAGTTATTTTATACTTTATTTTATTGAAATTTTTCATTATTTTACTTTAAATTGTTCGATTATGATGATTTTTTTTTTTAATTTCTCATTGAGGATTAACATTATTGAAAAAAAATTTTTTTTCGAATCTCAATGAATTTTTAAAATTTCTTCGATGATTGACACAAAAACAAAACAACAAAATTTTAGACCTAGAAGTTTTCATACAGCGTGAATCCTTTCATAATTTTTTTTTTTTATTATAAAATTTGTGTCTATTATGAATGTATAATTTAGGAATTTTTATAAAATGCGTTGTTGTACTTTGAACTATACAAATAATGTTTTCGCATCCTGAGCACTGTCGGCGTCATATATGCAATAGTGTATGACTTTTGAATATGCATAACTCTCAATTTAGCACATCATTATTGCTTCAAGAATATTTCAATTAGTAAAGTGAAATTTAATTTATGGTTTTTAAAATTCGTTGAAACACATTTTTAATGAACAATTTTCAAAATGTATTAAGCCCTGACATTTTTTTTCTTTGAAAGTAAATCTTTATTGATAAACTTGGGCAGGAATTTTAATCATTTCGGCTATTTTTCTGTGGAATTTTGGAGACTCAACAAAATAAAGCATAAAAATTTCTGTAAAAATTACACGTTGACTTCAATAAATCGTATGTAGTTCTAAATCAACGAATTGTAACTCGTCAAAAGTAATACTTGATTTTGTCAATTTAATATACTTGCTTGAAAAAAAAGCTGTAAATAAGATGGAACACAGAAGTTTTTAAGTAAAAATTTTTCAAATTTTTTTATAAAAATCACGAACGTAAGAAAATTTTCCTCAAAAAATAAATTTTATACTTTTTTTTTAAGAATGAATTTTTTCAACCTACAAAATAAAATAAAAAAGTCAAACAATTGTACAATTTCATGCTGAGTTATTAAATCATGAAGAAAAATAGCTATGTGGAAATTGAGGAAAATCAACTTTAATTCTGATATCCCGAAAATCCCCCACGGCGAAATGACTAGAATTCAAATAAAAAGAAAAAATACATTTCTTGTTAATTTTAATAGACATGTAAAAAATTTAACGCAACTTAAATAACCTAGAAAATTTGAAATGAAATGACCCAAACATAATAGCTGCTAAAAAATCATATTACTCGGTTCCATTCGTACTCAGTTATACCAAATCAACATTCGCCATGATCTTTCCAAGAGATCGCAACTACAATCATGAGGTATACTTTCAGCTTTCACCTGTATACCTATACTACTGTTGGAAAATGAGCCTAAGATCAAAATCAGTTCTCCCAAAGACCGGAAGAAAAAGCAGTAAAACCGAAAGGAAAAGGACCTCCGGCGCGTGATTCCGCGCGATTTCATTGAATGCGCACTCTCGAACAATTGTTGTTGCCCGGGGTAAATATATGTATTCGGCTATAGACAAAGAATAATTCGCGAGCGAAATTGACTCTGAATAATTCCGCAAATGACGCTACGCGTCTGCTACGAGGGAGAAGCGTCACACATTACACGCGATTTCGCATTTATAAACGAATCAAATGTGAAGCGAATAAACGCTGAATCACCCGTGCGTGCTCGCCGAGAGGTATTACGAATGCATGTAAATACCGCGTCTTTCCCGCACAAATGACTCCGGGTGCGCGTAACAAGTCCCTTCATCACCTTCCCTTTGAATGCGTATCTATTTCAAAAAGCTGCCGAGTTCCATCGCTGCTTTGTGCACCTGATTTCCTACGAGATTGTTTGCTGCGGGAAATTGAGATATGTAAAATCCATTCGAGCTATAGGGAATTCAGATTACCGTTAAAGTTATAAACTTTGTTTGCCTTTCAGAATTCAGAAACAATTCAGAAAATTTTTTCAACCCTCTTTATCCACTACCCCTAATTATGTATACTGACTAGGATAAAAATGTGATTAATCGTTTCACAAATTTTATTGCCTCTTTTATCGAGAACGCAATAAATAATGAAAAATCGACAAGTTAAGTAAAACCATTTTCCTGTGCTCGGTCTGGCGCGAATTTGACGGCGCTCGATTACGTCGCGTGCAAAATGCAACGGTCCGAACCTTGGCGGGTGACAAATAAAAAGGAACGTGGAACTTGAAGTGATGTACGCTTCATGCGACGCTACCGAGGAACTTTATCATCTGCCGTCTGCTTAATTGAACGTTATCGAGCAAATTAACCTCGAAAGCTATGTCTCCTAGTTTCCCGAAACATCGAGAACTTTCCGTCAGCGATGATTCTTGTATTAACGAATGGGAATTTGATACTTCTCGCGATCGGCGCTAAACTTTGCCGGAGTTTCCGGGATGTTTGAATTATTCGCGTTTTTACATTGCAGCGGTCGATGCTCGAAACCCGAGCAATGAATGTTTCAGAAAAGTTTCCCGGCGATCGACTTTTCTTTGACGATTTCAAGAATGCCCGATACACTACGAGGACGAAAATATTTTCCGTGCCCGTGGAATTATGGGATAATCGTTATGAAGGGTTTGAAATTACTGACGTGACGTTCGAATATCACGACTTTTTTATTTACGCGACTCGTGGCATTTCACGAAAACCTTCATTTTAATTTTATATCAAGTTGATGTTTGGAGTTTTAGGAAGTGTCCAAATTTGAATGTATGAGTAAACTTCGTTATGGTTGTATTTTATGTAACGTCAAATCTTTAAATTTTCTACCTCCAGCATATCGAATAGGATCAACGTTTTTGCTTCAAGTTGTAAACAAGTTGTTTGGAATAACAGTTAAATTGAACTGTTTTGCAAGTAATTTTATTTGATTTCGTGACTCGCGATAAACTGAAATTTTCATGATTTCTTCGCCATAATTTGTCATGATCAATGGTTTCGTTGAGCTGAATGTCGAATATAGCCGTTTGGGAAGATAAAAAGAAAATAAATTGAAGAGAAACTTCCTTTATTATTGGTCGTGTACGTGACGTCAAGCGCGTTCCACAAAATAAGAAAACAATGGATCAGTTGATTGGTCGGATATGGGCGCGCTTGTGGAAAACAAGAGAGAAATATATTGAAGATTGAGGAAGGATCATGTGAAGATTTTTCTGCTAAACTGAAAATCGAATTATTGATTGTTCAGGTTTCCTGGATAAGCAATTGTATTTGCGTTGAGGCATTTAAACTAATAAGATTAATTTTTTTCTACTTTTAAAAGTTATTACAATTTTTTTCCTAGCATAGTAAAATGGTCAAGTAAAATAGAGGGTATTTGAAAATAGTTCATTTTTTCAAGATGTATGGTATTTAAAGATATACATACTGTGATTTTACCATTAACTGAGTATCAACATTAAGAAATCGTAGTAATAGTGATTGTTTAAATAAAGAATTATTAATTGAAAACATAAAATTCAAGTATTGAACATGATTTTTTTCCATCGTTACCACACTTTGACCATACAAAAAAAAAAAAGAACACGACTCCTGAAACAAAAAAAGCATCAAAATCATAAGTAGCCCGATTTCCTATATATTCACGAAAATTCTCATTCGTACCATTGCCTGAAAAGTAGTTCTGCCGTTCTCGCGATTCCAAACTTCAAGTTTAATTGAATTTAAATTGAATCTAAAATATTAATAAACCCCGGTTGAAACTCGTACCAAAACTTACAGCTTCTCGATCTCCCACCCCTCCGTCCCCTCAACACCCGTCTCCTCTTGCGTCATTGGCTCTATTCAGCACGGACAGAAACTCGCCTAATTGCGTGATTAAAACCTCTCCCGGTTTTTCGCGAAAACTCTTGGACTCTCGTAACAATCATAAAAACGCCATTCAATTCGGAGCCAGGCGAGAAAGAGAAACGGTCCGTTTCTTGGCTCGCGGAATTTGCGAATTTTTTTTCTCAATCCCCTCCGTCACTCCCACCCGAGCCAACCTTCATCCCCCTTTTCCTTGCGAGAAACGAAAATTCCGCTCGGTTGAATTTTTTATTTTAATTTTACGATCGCCAGCGAGTTTGCTCTTGTAATTTGTAGTTGCCGGGGCGACGATAAAGTGCCCCCGATATACTCGCGAAGGTTATGTGCCTCGCAGGTACGTGCCAATTACCCGCGGCGTAACTTGCGCTTGATGTTTATATCGCTCGGAAGAAGAGCGGCACGAAATTTTACGCTCCCGAATTTTTTCGATACACTGGGATGGTTCTTATGTGAGGAGAGGTTCGGAAAAGTGCCGCGGGTCGGGCGTGTCAACAGTTCATGCGGGTTGGAAAATGAATGGATACATATGTATGTATATTTTTTAAATATTTTTATTCATCAAATCGTGGAAATTAATATCACGCAGGACCGTGGGCAATGAAAATGTAGCGATGAAAGTTTCCTTGGTAAAATCGTAAAAAATCTCTAAATGGAAAAGAATCTTGTGCGCAGGGGGTTAGAGAGGGAATTTTTTCGTTCCGTGGAAGAGAGTAGTTGCGAGGAGGTTTGGGGTTTTCTCTGATGTGTTTTTATGAATAAAAGATTTCCTGTAGTTTTTTTAGTGTTATGGAATGTAATGAAAAAACAACGTTTATCTGCATTTCCGGAGAAACAGAGCCATTATTTGGCTTTTTTCGATAACGAGAATAGTTCATTTTTAAACTCTTGCAAATGAAAATGAAATATTCCACATTTTGTGAGACAATGTAATCAAATCTCAGTCTTGTACATATGGACTTTCTGGATTAATTCAGGATTTGTTATCTAGATGTTTGCCTAAAACTAGAAGTTTTGTAAGGGATAGTCATGAATTCAAAGAGAGAATTGGAGATTTAGATTGATCAAATGAATTTAAAATGGATTCTTTTGATGCGATATCATTGTTTACAAATTTTTCAAAAGAAGAAGTGAATAAGTCACTTATTAAGAGATATGATTTTATTGGAACTCATAAACATGCTTTGTGAAGAATTTGTGAATGATGTTATCATGTTAATGAAATTGACATTTTTTACTTTCGATGGTGAGATTTATGAACAGACGTATGGATACCAATGGATTCCCCAATTTCTCATATTCTGGTGAATATGGTAATGGAGGATTTGGAATTAAATGCACTGAATAAGTTGGATTATGAATTTAAAGATAAATTGGCTTTTATGAAGCAGCAAGATCTTGTACATAGGGTCGATTGTAATGATTGTCAATTTAAATATGTAGGACAAACGAATAGATACCTAGGAACCCGGATAAAGGAATATGAAAATAACATACGTAATGATATAAAGAATCATTCGGTTTTAAGTGAACATAGAAGTAATAGGAATCATGATTTTAAATGGGATGATGTAAAGATCTTGGATAGAGGAATAAATTATAGGAAAAGAATGATTTCTGAGATGTTATTTATTAAAGGGACTAATAATACGTTAAATAAACAAGCGGACACGAAATTTTTGAGTTCGATTTATGATCGGTATATTGATGATGTGATATCATCTTATAACTTCGTTTTCTATATAAGGACGGTGAAAAGTGAGGAGTTGGTATTTGTTCGTTGTACGTCCTAAGTGACTCTTTTCTAAAGAAATTCTGTATTGTCTTTGAATTATGATGAAAATGTTCTTTTGAAAATTGATTTGTGGAGTGGAATTTATTCTGAATTGAATATTATGACTTGGTTTTTCTTAAAGAGTCACGAGAATAAAATTCATGATGTATAGAATTTTTTGATGCGCTATAACGAGCTGCAATTGATTATTGTAAGTAGAAAAGTGAGAAGATGTATTGTTTGAATTGTTGATTTATGTATTGATGTAATTATGATATATTGTAGTTTCCTGAAGAGATCATAAATAAAATGCCGAAAGCTTGAAATGTGAAATGAATAAGATTTTGTTGTACTTTGTTCCTAAATGATCGTGTTTCTAATGTAATTAAATCTCAGTGTTGTGTTGTGTAATACCTTTTTTTTATTAAAAATGAATATCCATATTATATTCGAAAAAATTCTTGCAGTAGACTTGGTATTCCATGCAGAATTTCATGAAACAGCTCCGCAAATACTTGAAACGCGGGCGGCATGTATTTTTTTTCATACGGCAAAACGGAGTAAATAGAGGCAAACGCGACTGGGAGGGAATAAGATGATGGTACGCGAAGTTCCGGGGTCGTCGTCGCGCAGTTAATCGTCGAAATTAACGTTCCAATTTGGGCTTTTCGGTGTACGAGATCGCCGCCAGGGGAAGCTCAATGGGAGCTAGAAGTTTGCTTTTACGCATAAGTAGCGGGATGCCGAAGGGGAACAGAGGGAGAAGGGGCGAGCCAACTTGCCGTAAACTTGGCGAATTAAAGCAAATAGACAGAAAGTGCCCCGCGGAGGTCACTCGCTTCGCTCTCTTGGCTACCCACGTTTCGGAAAGCAAACTCGATTTTCAGATAAACCGTGGCGCGCGTCTCGATTCATTCCCCGCGACTCACAATTTGCCCGAGAATTAGTTGCCTTCAATGTCGGATTAGGTTGACTTCTCGCGACGGAATCGCTAAAGCACATATTTTGGTGGAATCGCTCTTTATCAGACATTACTTGTTGCTAGAAGTTTTTTGAGACAAGAATTGACGATCATCGAAGATAAGACAGATTATTTTAAATGATTTTTTACGCTAGAAATTCTCAAAAGGCAAAAAATGAACGAGGATCTGACTTTTTTCAATACTGGTGTGTTACAAGTTGTGTAACGAGTAAAAAAAATCCTCGTTTTTATGTAATATACTTTTGAAATTGAAAAAAGGAACTCCAAAGCCCTGTAATGGAAACACCTGAGCGTTGTTATTAATCTTTTGCAACAAATTAATGCCTTTTGCCGCAATTGTTTTACAAGCTTTTTACACGTGCTGACGGTAACGTTTTTTCGCGCTTTTCGAATAATTGACACTGACATTTTAATCCAGTTTGTACGTTGCACGAAAGTTCACCTTCATAAAACATTGAATCAAACCGAGCTCGACACAAAGGATCTTTCACAGCTTTTTTTCTTTGAAGTCGTCGACACGCAATTTTTTGCATCGGCAGGACTAATTTTCTCATCAAAGCTGTATGAAAGCGCGATAAAGATTCAGTTGTTTTGTAATTAACAACTGTCGCGTGCATTGATACATTAAAAGAGGAACGTTGAACTCGACGTTTTTCATATTTTTTGTTTATTTTTCGTTGCAGCTTCCACAAGTTCGGTATAACGTACATCAAACAAATGCGAAAATTGTGTATTATATTATGTACCTCAGTATATAACATTTTCACGTTCTTTAGCTTTATTAAAAATTGTTTTCGATTTTCTTTGATTTTCCCATTTTATCTGAGCAATAAGCGTGTGCGCTTGAGCGTGAAATGACAGTCTCAGCTGCTCATTTTCCACTTACAGTCAAGCATTTGTACCATAATTGTTTATTTGTTTCTCAAATGATAATTTTGTTTTAAACTTGATAAAACGATGTTAAAAATTTCACTCAAAGTTATGAACTTGAAGTTTATTTTGCCAATTACGATGAATTTAACAGAAAAAATCGTTTTCTTGTTTTCTTCAGTGGTCAGTTTTCTCGACGATAAAAATCCACTACTCCTTCTTATAGAACCTCGAGAATTTTCGCATTGCATTCCGGATCTAATCAATCAGGGCAACACGTGCACTTTAATCAACAAATGTCTTTCGAGGGGAAAATTCGCGACGGTAGTCAATCGCGTCGTTGCCGATACTTTGCAGGGTCAAGAGTAAACTCGCAGCCTCCGAGAACGAAACGAACGCGAACGGTGAAAATTTATTTCTTGGTTGCGTATTCTGATCGACTCTGTAGTCAAAGAAAGTGCCCGTGAATTTGAGTCACTTGCGTCTATAAACTTTTATTAACACGTCTCGCTTCCCATCACTTGAAATATTTTGCCACACTTTCGTGATTCCATTTTAGCACACCGATTTGTAACTTGCAGCAACTTTTATTTCCACTGCTCTGATTAATGGATTGGACATGTTTTAATTGAATTACGGTGTAGATGAAAAAGCAAAGAACCTTTGATGAAGTCGATTGATCATCGCCCGTGAAATTGCGATGGTAGTTTCAGAAATTCGAATATAAAAGAATTTTTTAGAGATATTCGTAGTAACATATTGATGTTGAAATATAAAGTGGAGCGTACGACGGATTATGTAGAAAATGAAATTAGGTCTTTCAGAAATATATATATATAACGCGTAAATACCATCTCTCCAATGTTCGCATGAAAAAGCACGGAACCCAACTTAACCAAAGTCGGGAATAAATTTTCCACCCGAGTCATCCTTCAACTACCACGTTTCAGGATCCCCCAAAAGGCGCTCTCTTAAAAGGCATCAAAAAGGCGAATCCCGAAAACGCCAAAGCCAAAGGCCCGACACCCCGCGAACACCATGAATTTTCTACGATTTCCTAGGCCGCTAAACTGAAAGGAAATCGATTTTTTTCACCCTCTGAAAAGTTTTTACCACTTTCCTTATGTTTTAGAAACTTAAGTTGGTGAAAAACACAGAAACCAAAAACTTTCTCTACCCAATGACGAAATTAAAGTCTCGCGGAGAAACATAAAAGCAAACTGGAGCAAGCACAAGGAAAGTATCATTGTCGGAAAACGGGGGAAGGGAGTGGGTGGGCAGAGAAAAAAGCCTCCGGAAAAAAGGGGAAAAAGGTAGCTTTTAGGCCGTTTGACAATGCGCCCTTAACAAGTAACGAGCCGTAAAAGTTGTTCGAGTTGACGCGTTTTTCCCTCGATCGAACTTTTTTCTTCTTTGTCGCTCAGCTTTTCGATTTTGCCTGCGATGACGCAAGCTTCTGTCCTGGAAATCGCGGGTTACCTTAATTGAGGTAATATTTTTTTGTACAGCGGAAGAATATCGAAATCTGGGTTTTATGGGCTCTTATGGAATGGAAAGCTAGGAGTGTGAGGAATTCGTAAAGATACATCGTGATCGGTTTTTATGTAGGAGTAGGAAAGTGATTCTAGCGAACTATGTCCAAATTTTTCAGCTACTATCAATTCATAAATATGATAAAATATCTCTGATGTAACAGAAATAATTTGTACAAAAAAAATATATATCGCCTTTTTAAGAAAAGTTCAATTAAGGTTTTTTATATTTGAATTTTTTATCGATTGTCAGACAAGAAATTAAATCAGATGAATTAGCTAGAATTAATGTTAGAGAATACCTTCGAAGAAAGTGCAATTTTCAATCGTAAAACCATTATTGACATGTTAAAATTCGATAACTCGTGTGCCCATAAAATATTACCCATATTTTATGCATCGTCTGCAATTATAATGAAGATAGCTGTTATTTTCTACGAGTTTGAAGCAAAAAGTCTTTGGTAAATATGCACAATAATTGAAGGCATTATCGAACTCTTGAATTCATTCGGCAGATTTATTATGTATTCCTCTTTTATTATATTTCCATTAACGACAAAGTGGCTAAGTTTCAATCATGCAATTTTTTTTTTCATTTTACTTGAAAATTATTCATGTTCAACGATATGTGAAGGATTCAAATTTTACCCATCAAAGACTAACAACCGCATTTTTATTCTTCTTTTAATATCTGTCCAGTTAAAATTCACAGTCGAAACGTGAATATCAAACGAGCCCATCATTCCCCAGTCGTAAAGGCAACATAATTTTACAAAGTCTCTATATTCGTCACTCACTCTTGAATGGAAAAGAATCGAAGAAAAAAATACCTATCGATAGAGTTAAAAAAAAAGGAACACCCCGCAAAGTAACTTTTTTCATTTCGTCAATTCTTCATCATGAACTCCCATTTTGTGAATCACGATCAATCGCGCCGTTTCCGCGTTTCAATCACGATCCAAAGCCCTATTCCAATCCCGCGTCGCGTCAAAGGGTTAATCCTGCGTTTTCCTTTTCGCCGAATGAAAAATGGAGCACTCGATCGAGAATTTTCGTGGAGTTTATTATATCGTGGGATAGAAGGGAAGGGGGGGGGGTAGTGAAATCCCCGCGGACGGAAATTATACAGTGTCAGCTGCTGAAAGGGCCTTTGCTTTTTGCTCCTGGGCGAAAGAGAACCTATAAGCCGTAAATAATCGTTAAGAGGCATAAAACCGCGTCGAATTATCAAGATATATTTTCCCGGGTCGCGGGAACGCGAACGTGCGGTGCTTGGGAATGGCGAAAAGCCCACCCTGAGTTTCATTCGAGTCCATTTAAAAGATTGCCCCCGCGACAGAGGCGCGACGTACAAATGAGCAACCCCAGCCCGAGTCGATTTAACATCTCTTTCATATTCCCCGGCACCGGATTGCATTTACATTTCGCCGCTCCCTTTTACGGGACGAGGAAGTTGCCTCATTAAAGTACAAAATAAGTCTGAACGTGACCGTTTGCCGAATACACTCTCTTTTTCTCGAAGGACGAAATATCATTAATCTGAAGAGAATTGTTAGGGATGATATCAGGTTGAATCAGTCTGACATTAGTAGTGTAGACAATGGAGTTGCATGTGTGTTCTTTGGATTTTGATTAACAGGTTTGATAAACAATGGTAATGCATTTGTTGATTTAGTCAATAGCTAAAACCATTTAGTGAGATGCAAGAAGTGTTGCTTTCTAAATGTAAAAAAGTTGAACTTTACTATTTCTGAGTGGAAGACATTTCATTTCCAACAAAAGTTTGAAGTCAGTGTATGAAAAAGTCTGGTTTATCGAAAATTTTCGGAAAAATGAACTCGCCCTAATAATAATAGTATAATATCGAAGAATTTGAATTTTCATGTATTAAGTTTCACCGACAACGACTATTTATCATTCCAGGTTGAAAGTGTTTGTCATGCTGCAATTTATGCACATCAGTGATAATTGCCCTGCTTGCTTGCATTGGAAATGAATATATTGATTTCCTCGGCCGGGGTCGTTTTGTCAAGAGAAAAAGACAAAGAGGGAAAAAGCGGGCGTTTAGTCATCGGGGAAATAATTTGTTCAAACAAATGAGAAGCGCCTAACCGTTTCCGTCGAGCACAGCGCTTTTATACTTGGGAAGACGCGGCTGCGTGAAATTACCGGCCTCAAATGAACCTTGGCGATTTTTAACAGACCTTGAATCGATGGTTTTTCATGCTTTTCACTTATTTATGTTCGGTCTTTATTTTCGAGTCGATTAAAAATGCTATTTATGGTAAAGGATGTTTTCAATCTTGTGACTTTTTTTTCTGACAATTTTTCTATAGTTTTACTTGGTGTTATCGATGAATAAATTTAACATACGTGAATAAGATAACTTTAATTTAATTTTTTTTTCATTGTTTTGGGGAACTTGAAAAGCAAAATTATAGGAAATTGTTGAGTAGGGGTTGTAAACAGTTCATGAACCAAATTAATTTTACTTTTTTTTTACGTGGAATGAATAACAAATATTTACTCTGTAGAATAGATATTTATGCTACAGGGGAGAAAGAGAATGATTCTAACGAGTGCGAAGTTGGGCACGAGCGGTAACGAGTGCCTAAACGCACGAGTTGGAATCATCTTTCTCCCATGTAACATACAATATTTTTTCCCGTGCATGTACAAAAAAAAATGGCCACTTTTTTTGCGTGGAACGT
>JAPYZL010120821.1:0-11820 GCA_030522825.1 Platygaster orseoliae
ATATATGCCGAATATATGCTTTATATAGGTACAAGTATGTCATATAGGTCTTATATATGCTTTATATATGTCGTATATAGGTCGTCGTTTTCATAGGGTCGTCATCACATACTACAAAATTAAGTTATAATAACTCACGTCATATTATGCATACTGTTGTTTCCATCTTTCTCAGTCATATCGATTTAAAAATAGCAATCGCCATTCGAGTCAGTTTATAATACACATATGTTATTACAATATAATAAAGAATAATTTTCGGTAAGAAAACAACTCAAAAAATTGTAATTTACAACATACTTCAAAAATGAATAAATTTACTGCAAACCCCGACGAATTAAAAAAATTTCATGCCTTTTTAAAATCTTTTTACTTCCTCAAAAAGACAAGGATTGGTAATAAAAATCTAGAGTATTTTGAAAAAAAAATTCTATGTTCATCTAGCCTAAAAAAATCTTCAAAACCCAAAAATATAAAATTTCTATAAAAACTACTAAAAACGTTAAAACATCGAAAAAAAATTTCTTAACTACTGTGATCGATGATGATCATGAAAATGTTTACTAACTTTTTTCAATGGTGTAAGCTTTAAATGTTGTAAACTTCTATATTCCAACATTTTGAAATTGTGAAATTCCTTTTTATAAATATATGTACGTTTTAAAAACTCAAGTTCAAACATTTTTCAAATATCTGAGTGTTTTACAACCAACTATAACAAACAATTTTGTACCTAATATTTTAGAAACAAAATATTTCATTTTTTACAGTTGAAATTTGAAGGATCCAAAATTTAAATTCTCAAACTTATTAGTTTTCAAGTTTGAATATTTTTATGAAATTTTCAACTTTATTAAGTCAAAATAATCAAAGTTTGATTTTGACAAATTCAAACATGTTCTAATTTTAACTATGTACACGACTTTCAATCTTAAAAATGTTGAATTTATACTGAAATTTATCGTTTTCTACTTCGAATTTTTTATCTATGAAAGATGGTTATTTACAACAAATGAAATGCATTTGAAATGATTCTATTTTAAAAGTTATATTTTAACCAAAAAATTTACTTGTTACAATAGAGTTCTTTAACATTAAACATAATTATTTATTCAGATGTAATTTTTCTGCAAAAAATTTCTTCCAATACTTATCTACCTAAATTTATTAAGAATAAGTTTTATTATTCCTTACAAAACTTCTTCCTTAAGTCTATTTCAACAAAAATTTCGATTCAAAATTTACAAATTTTTCAATTCAAGAATAATTCAGTATGCAAAAAAATTGCTGCTTCAATCGATTCTAGATCAAATTATTTTCTTCTTCTCAAAAATTCTCATGTTCGAATTTAAATATATTTTCCAAAATCCGCCATTTCAAGGTAAAATAATTTTTTTCCTCAATTCTCTCTGTATGCATAATTTTCAAGAAAATGCCTTGTTTGATAAACTGTTTATAAATCCAAAGTTGGGATCGTTGGCGTATACGTGAGTTAAACATTGACACGTTTTGAAATAAGAGACTCGGCAGCGGAAACTGCAGGCGAGGTTGCGTCATGATATTCAGTTCTTTTCAAAGCCCATATAATATGGCGATATACATCAGTTTATCGCGCCTAAACAGTATTTTAAAAATCAAGCACGAGATTTTTCAATTGATAACGAGAATATAATGCTTTTATACATAAATGTTGCTATCTTCGCGCTTCCCAGATAAGACATCCCATTTCTGGAACGAGGATAATTATTCTTGAGTGTCATGCGTTCTTATTTAACAAATTATAGAACTTTCTAATGCATATGAAGATTTATTATTTAATCATTAATAAAAACTGTAAAAAAATGTATGTACGTAGTAGTAAAATTTTGATTTTAAATGTTTAAGTTCCGAAATTTTGAAGTCATTATTCAAAATTTGTTATTTTTTTAATTTCTGCAATTCCGTAACCACATTTGTACTGTATAACTGAAAAACAGTTTTAAAATAAATATTTTTCACACCCCTCATTTTCATTATTATTCAACTTTATTTTTATACTTTTCTATCAACAAATCTTAACTTTAAAGCACTCCACCCATTTCTCGAAAATTATAAAAAGTACATTCCACGGCTCTTTCATGAGACGATAAAAAAGGATATACCACCGAACAAACCGCTAATGAAATTCGTTATCGGGGAAAAGGCCTCGCGATTTTTGAAATGGCGCTTTATGTCGAGCTTTAACGGAAGCACCGGCAATTGCGAAATAACCTGAATTCGCAAGTTATTACGCGCCGTCACCGAGGGAAATAACCAATTGTCACAAGAACAAGCGCGTGGGTCGGCATAACTTCATGTTTTCTTCTTGTTGCGTCGGCAGATTAACTTTTTTTCACTATAAACAATCTCGCTCGATCGGATTTTTATTCTGCATTTGATATGCTTCAAGTATTTTGTGAAAGGCGAAGATTTCAAAGGCACAAAATACTATTATAACTATACTTTAAGTTATATTGTTTATTAAAAATTGTGGATTTTATAGAATAGTATCTATTTTCAATTCGAATTTTTAAACAAACTTTGAATTTACTCATAATTATGTATATTCATGTAATAGAAATGCATAATAAATCAACCATTTTTAAATATTTGCCTTCCGAAAATTCCGACGAGGTCCAAGGGCAGAGCCCCAGTGGGGGTAGGGGGGCAAAGCCCCTCGTTCAAGGCAAAATTTAGTTCATGTTGAAAAAAAATGAAAAATAAAAACAATATTGCAGGATTTCACTCTGGTTTTGCCCCCTTTAAGAAACGTTTTTTCGAAAACGAATTTAACGAATTTTTTACAAAAAAAACAAATTCAAAAAGAAAGTTGCTTCAAACGTTTCATTTCTACAAAACTTGTATTAATCATAAAAAATGTTACAGTAAAACTAGATTCCTATAACATATTTCATCAAAAACAATTTCAACACATAACCACAATTCAAAAAAACTTTTCAAATCAACGTTCATAAATTTCTTCTTCGCCATAAATATCTCGAAATTCCTCCAAAATCCAAAAAACACTTTAAACGTGATTAAACGACCCCAAAAAATATTGTGATACTTTGCGGCCATTAAGGCTGTCGACACATTTAGGAAAACGATACGTTTGCCCAGCCCTACAAACTTGACGATTTTCGGTGACGAAAAACTCTACACGGTTTTTGGTTACGAGTTTTATAAATCAGCTCGTAAGTGGCGCATTACATTAACACGTCCTAGACGAAATTTCCGTGTTTGCTTTGGGAAGAAGAAGCAGCTGAGTTTTTCGAGAGGCGCGTACGTGCGTGCAAAGCCACACCGGAAAGGCTGTTCGACGGCCTTTTTCATCCTTTTTTTCAACCCCCTCGAGGAACATGAGTACAACTATTGAAAAATATTTGCTAGGTATATACGCGAGCAAAAGCAATTTGTTGCGCTATCCCGAACAAATAGGAATTTTAGAGAAATTTTAAAACTATTGTTTGCATTGATTTCAAAAGATTTTTCATTATTTCGAAGGTTAGATTCTCGCACTTTTTTTGCAAATTTTTTGCAAACTCTTAAGTTTTTTCCGATTTTCAGATTCATTCGATTTTTAAATCAACATTGAAAAAAGTGAGAATATTTTATTGCACTGTTCCGTGTTTTCGACTAAATTTGCAACGAAAAAGCTGTAGTCCACAATAATCAAATAATTATAATATAATATAATATAATATAATATAATATAATATAATACAATATGCTTGTATTGAAATTTTTTTTATCTTGAATCTATAACTCAAAAATTTCTCATTATAAGTAATCTTAACATTTCATGTTTCCAAAAAAATTTCGAATTACCGGTTTCAGCATTACAAATTTTTTTATCTGACTGCAGACATTTGTGATTAAAATATCAACATTAGAAATTCCAAGTACACGCTATCATTCGCGGAATATGATAACATCAAGTTGCTATTTTTACATTTCATAGTTTAGAACAATTAAAATTCATTTAAGCATTTAAAATCAAAGTATAAGACATTTATATTCTGTTTGAGATTTAAGATTTCAAAAGGAATCAAATAAATTGAAATAAGAACATTTTTATTGTCATTTCCGTATTATTATTTTCAGTTTTAAACAAAAAGAAATTTCGACAACGCCAGAATTTGAATTCAAAGTCAAAAATTCTTCCTATTCGAAAACTTGGGATTTACTTCCAGAACATTTTATGTCATTTTTAAAATATTAGAAAACAACTCTTGTAAAACTTTTTAAACCTTTATATCATGTAAATTTTCTTATATTTTCGCAAATTGTAAAAAAACTTGTAAGATTAAACGACATTAAAAAAAAAAAAAAATGTGGGTTTTCTAATGCTCTCTTACTTGCAAAAACTTATTAAATGTTGGAAAAAAGTTATAAAAAATCATTTAAACCGCGTATAACTCAGCAAAACCCGTTGACATTCAGTAAAATAATATTCTTGTGAGAGTCATTATATATTCTCAAGGAGTTTCTTCCTTTAAAACATTAAAATTTTTTCTTTTCTAAAAAGTCTTAGAATGTGAGCAGATTTTTTAAAATTCATCAAATTTCGCATACTTTTTAAATACGTTGAAAATAAATTTAAAGAAGAATCTTCATTCATGACTTTCAAACTATCTCGTGATTCACTGCATAATCCAGATTTATTCTGGAAATTTTCAAAAATAAATTGAAACAACTGTACAAATTAACAAATTTATATATATTGGCCTAATTTTCGAAAATTTCTTCATTTTAAGTAGAAATTTCCTTTGAAGGTAAAGAAAAAAATCTATCACAAATAAAATTACACTTTCAAAAAAGATATAAAGATATCATCAATAGCTAAGACGTATCTACAAACATAGAAAGCAATAAAACAATAATAAAGTAGAATTCCAGATAAAAAAAATATGAAATTCCAAATCCACATCGTAATAACCTTGAAAATTCATAAATGTCTGAAAATTATTGTGTTTACTCGTACTTATTTCTATCTTACGTGGTAAGTGATCTCAAAGTAGTACGAAAAACTGTCAATATTAATATTATACTCATAAAAAAGGAAAAAAAGTATCGCAAGTAGTTAAAACACATCTATAAACATTGGAAGCGAAGGGTCGGCGGTTATTGGAGAACCGATGGCACTGGCGTGTATCTCCTGGACTCGCGCCTATTAGCCCATCCGCTTTTTGTATTTCCTATAACTGGCATGTGCTCCTCCCGCATTTCTCTTTACCGCTGTGAAACCGCGCGCCGATACATACTGTTGCAACACGCGATATACAATTCCCGTGTCGTCGACGCGCCTATACACACACGTGGGTTCTCCGTTTCCCAACAGTTCATAGTATGCATCATGCAGTGCATTTCGAGGATGAAACGCAGTATAAATAAATGCACTGTTTCAGAAAAAAGTATCAATGACATTTAATACGAAACAAAAAAAAAATCATAAAATCATAAGATAATAGAAAATATTAAATAAAGAATGTAAATTTAACTACCAACTACTTTTTGAGTAATTTACAAAATATGAAAAAAATATGAAAACAGCAAGTTCATTTCAGCATCTTTAATATTAATAATTATTAAATTAATAATAATTTAAATAATTTAAAGAATAATTTTTGATTATTTTTTATAGAATATATAATATTTTAAAGAACTTTTACAGTATGACAATCAGCAATATTTTTTTTAATAGTTTTGAAAATATTTTTGCCAGTTACAAAAGTCTTGAAAATTGAAGATGAGTTTTAAAACTTACTTATTCATAAAAAACATTAATAAATATGAAAAAATAAACCATTTATCTGCTCATTCATAATAAAATGCATTCAATTCAATTTTTCAACACTTTACATACTGTTCTACATCAAAGTCAATAATAACCCAACAAAACCAAGTTCAACGGTTGAAAATCAACCAACCTCTGCCCGAGAAAACTGAAAATCCGGGAAAGTTGGACAGGGACGTTCCACTTTTCTCATGAGTTATTCTCTAATTTCCATTACTTTTCCTGGTTTTCTGACTAAGATTGAATAAATTTTCACTTCAGTTACACAAATATAATACAAACGGAAACTATTTTCTACGTAATTACGATGCTGAATATACGAGTGTTATAAATTATAACTGATAATTATAGGTTTACCTGCAGTGTAAGATTGTTAGTAACTTATTACTAATGAATAAGGATATTTACGATTAAAATACCGTATTCAACGAAATACAGTAATTCAGAAGAAGGCATTCTTAATACACTAAATCTTCGTAAAAGAAAAAGCAATTTTGAAAAAATTTTTCTTAAAAACAGAATTTAGCAATACCTTAAAATTATTTCTTATGTGAAAAATGCAATAAATAAACTGTCATACATGTCTATAAATGTAAAAACATAAATAAAAAATATATATTTGCACACACACACACGAAAACACACACACATGCACATCACAAGCACCGAACGTCGTTTGGACCAAAGCGAGGGTTGAAGCACTCGCCTTCGGCTCGTGCCGTATTCGTTTCAAGAAGGAGAGAAAAAAATTCACCAGGACTTTCGAAGGCTCGCGCGCAGCAGCTGTGCCCGGTTGAATGCGAACGCACGTGGCACATGTGCCGATTCTAATCTTTCACCTCTCTATTTCGTAGGTGGATAACTCGAAATATCATGCATTTGCCCAAAAGGAGATCACAAGCATAATGAAATACCCACGATAAAGGGCCTGATGCACAATTGTGCTATTTCTTTGGCCCCCGCCTCCGCACCCCCCCCCCTCCCAACCTCGAAAGAAGGTGGAGTCGCGGGGCCCCGTTCCTGTTCCGCACAAAACGTAAAAATAAAAACATCGACATTTCGTGATTCTTCGATCACTCCCCCCCCCCCTCGCCCCTCATCATTCTCAATCGAACCCCGAGATGAAATAAGTGCATTCTCATAGATCAAATTATGGTCGTACTGGAACATCCCTACAGTTTTCAAACTTATATTCAAATTTATTTATTAAGAAAAAATTATATAATAAAATAAATTAAATTAAATATTATAGAAAATGTTTTTTTTATTCAAATTTATTATATTATAAAATATTGATGATATTTATTTATTTATTTATTTATTTATTTATTTATGTATATAATTACATATGTAATACATAAATTTATTTGCATTCAAAATTATATTCAAATAGACGAAAAAATATTGACAAACTCAAGTTTGATTAAGGTTAAATTATTTTCCATAATACAACGAATTTTGTATTCAACTGTTGAAAATTAATAAATAATATCATTTAATTTCATGTATACAATCAAAAATTATTTTATTGATTAAGGAAATAATCAAACATTAAAAAAGCTGTGAAATTAACGTTACCATCGATCAGATTAAAGATTTGCTCATGTTAAATAGTTTTGACTTAAATTGTTAGATTTTCAGTGGTATGAACACAATCGCATATATATTGCAATGAATGGAATTGTTTCGATTTCAATTCGTGCACATATGCTCTGTGTAAACAATGCGAAAATCGCAATTTTCTTCCTTGGAAAAAAAAATGTTTCAGAATCATCATTATATAATGTTTCAAGCAAAATATTCAAGAACATTTCGGACAGAATGTTCCAGAGTGTTCGAAAATAATCAGAACTTTTTGAAAATGCTTTTTAAAAATTTTACGATGATCTAGGTAAGATTGTTTTATTACTTGAATTTAGACAATTTAGTCAACAGAATTTAAGTTTCAATTTTTTATTTCATTACATATTCTATTTCATTCAGCAATTAAAACAACAGAAAATATTTTGTTGTAGCTAAATTACATTATTATTCCCAATGAACCACGATTAACCCAACTTCTTTTAAAAAGTAAGATTAAATATACAAAATTATTGTAGAACCTACAATAGCATTATAAAATAACCAATATTCTTGTATTTTTCTATAAATTAATTTATCGAAAAGTACTGGATTTTTTTCTCAATGTAGATGTAAAAGTACCCGAGTCACTCCAATTTTTCATGGTCGCGTGGAACTCACTCAATCGCAACAAGCGAAAGGAGAAGAAAAAAAGTTGTTTTTTTTTTCTCTCGTGAAGAAGGGGGCAAATAAAGCCCCCTCTAAACGCTTCCTGATTGAACAATCCCCGGCGCGGAGGAAAAGCGATTTCTCAAAGCACCGAAGGAGGCAATAAAACGCTCAAGTGCGCTTTCGAGGGGTTGCTTGCTGCCGCGATACATCCCATCCATCCATCCACCGCAGAAAATATTTCGGCGGGGTGTTTTGCGGGGGCCACGAAGTAAAGGAAGAAAAAAAAGGTGCAGAAGGGGGTGGGGTTGGGGAGGGGGGAGAAGGGAGGGGCCTCATTGTGCCCCTTGGAGGGCCCTTATGCCCATATCATTATTTTCGTATATAATCTCTTTCGGGCCAATGCTTGATGTCTCGGGCCATCGCAGAAACAGGAAAAGAGTAGGAGGCACGTGAAAGATGAGAATCGGCACATGTGCCACGGCATTATTCAGGAGTAACGCAGCTGCCGCGCATCTCGTGCCCACGAGCACAATGTTTTTCGGACACCGCATTAAGTGACTCGGAAATGTCGATGATTTCCTTGTCAATCCATCGCTCGCGAGGTAGCACGCGTCACGTGGGTTAATAATGTATAATAACATGGACGAAACTGAATGGTTTTACAGCCATAGAAGTAGTAAGATTTTCGAAAGCTATGTATATGTTGGTATAATTATATACAAGGTTTCTGGCTTATGGTGGATGTTCTTTGGAGACTTTATATTTTATTTTTATATCTTTCGGGGTGATAGAGTTACTTGATATTTAGTTGCATGAGCTATGGCAAGAAAAATTTCAATAAGAATTTTTCAACAGAATTGAAATATAAATTTACATCGGGATTATATATGTTCATAAAGTTTACAACGTTGACAAATCACACGAAAATTTTTTACTGAGATTTACAAAAAATAATTTAAAACCTTAAAAAAACAAATTCGACGAAGCCCCTAACAAGGAATTTTTTACACATGGTTATTTACCAATGATTTAGATTCTTATAAGAAATGTGAAAATTCTTATAGCAATTAGAAATTTTTTATAATAACTCTATTTCATATAAGGTCAACCTTAAAAAATTCTGATAAGAAAAAACTTTTTATAAAAACTTTTATAAGAAATTTTAAATTTTTTTAAGAAAATATTTAAGCCTCGTGCATTTCTTATGAACTGGAATTTGTAGGAAAAAATTTTTTTTTAACATTTCTACAGGAAATAAAATTTTATAATAAAATTTTTTATTACAAGAATCTTCAAAGTCTCATCTCAATTTCATTCAAAGTCATTCATTCTTCATCTAAATTTCATTCAAAGTCAAATGTCAGAAAAAAAAATGTCGTGTGATTTTTCAACTTTGTGAACATTCTACCTATAAAAAATCATACGTCTGGAAAAATGGACAATTTAAAATGTTGTGAAAATTAACAACATTGAAAAATCACACCAGATTTTTTTTCTGAGATTTGAATTATTGATTTATTTGAATCAGAATTTTTGAATTTAGAATTCGAACTTTCGAATTCGAAACAAAATTTCTGAATTTAGAATTCAAATTTCAGAATTTGAATCAGAATTCTCCGAATTTTTGAATTCTTAAATTTTTTTCACTGAATTCAGTAAATTCTTGAATTCATAATTCAGTGAAGTTTCACAGTGAATTCTTTCAATTCGTTCTTTCTTTCAGTGAATTCTTGAATTTTTCCAGTGAATTTTCGAATTTATAATAATTTGAAATAGAATTTTTGAATCTAGAATTGAAATTTCAGAATTTAATTCAGAATTATTCAAATATGAATTTAAATTTCAGAATTTGAATAAGAGTTTTTGAATCTAAAATTCATATTTCAGAATTTGAATAAGAGTTTTTGAATTTGGAATTCAAATTTCAGAATTTGGATCAAAATTTTTGAATTCAGAATTCAAACTTTCGAATTTAAATCAGAATTTCTGAATTTAGAATTCAAATTTCAGAATTTGAATCAGAATTCTCAGAATTGTTAAATTCTTGAATTTTTTCACTGAACTCAGTGCATTCTTGAATTCATAATTCAAATTTAAGAATATGAATCAGAATTTTCAGAATGCAGTGAAGTTCACAGTAAATTCTCTCAATTTGTTCTTTCTTTCAGTGAATTTTTGAATTTTTTTCAGTGCATTTTCGATTTAGAATTTAAATGAGAATTTTTGAATCTAGAATTCAAATTTCAGAATTTGAAGGAGAATTTTTTAATTTAGAATTAAATTTTCAGAATTTGAATCAAAATTTTTCAATTTAGAATTCAAATTTCAGAATTTGAATCAGCATTTTTAACTTTAGAATTTCGAATTTCAGAGTTTGAATCAAAATTCTCAGAATTTTTGTATTCTTATATTTTTCAAATTTTCCTTGTTAGGGGCTTCGTCGAATTTGTTTTTTCAAGGTTTTACATTATGTTTGGTAAATCTCTGAAAAAAAATTTTCGTGTGATTTGTCAACGTTGCAAACTTTATGAACATGGATTATATAATATTTTATCTTCGATGATCTGTTTATAAAAGTACAATTTTTTGGTTCATCGAATTCCGGGATTTCAAAGTTATATAACCTTCAGAGTTACATTTTTTACATATACGTATTTATTATGATAGAATTCTATTTCTTCAATTTTTAATTCAATTGAGTGTTGATTATTTTTTACGAAGAAATTTGAATGTTTCATATTTCTACATCATTTACACAACTTGAAAGGTTTTCTGATATCACTATAGATTTCTATATAGTTTTAATAAATTCTGTGCTCTTGAAGTAAAAGTTTAGTTTTGAATATTTTTATACATCTTTCAGAAAATTATATGCACACAAAATTACTCTGTTTCATAGATTTTTGGAATGTTTGCGTTTTATGTAATTTATAACACACATTAGGTTTATTTTCTAGTATTTTTATAGATTTCTAGTATTTCTATGGACTGCTCTATAAGTTTCTAAAATTTGATTCTATGTTTTTGAAAATTTCAACGATTTATATTATTGATCCATTTTTTAGGAAACAGTATTTTTTAAAATTTTATTACTTTTTTTTCGTATTTTTTAAGAATTAATACGATTGGAAAATTTTCTGGTTTTTTATGATTCTTTGAAAATATTGTTTTTAACGAAAAATACACTCAAATCGATTGAAAAATCGCAATCACGTATAAGTTTACATGTAATGAAAATTTTTCGGTTAATTTAAAATAGCCATTACTTCATCTAAAATTGTCAAACATTTGACAACATTTTAACCACGGATAAACTACGATAGTTTCTATCAAAATCAGATTCGTTAACTGTTGATACGCAATAGTTTCTATGTAACAATAACTTTTCGGAGTTAAAATAGATGCCTAGAGCTCAAATACAGATTTGTTTATAGTAACTAAATCACATTCTTGACCAAAAACAGATTTCTTAACTGTTAACAAATGATGCATTTGAAGCAACACAACGACTCAAATAAGTAGCTTCTCTGACCAAAAACGATTTTTTTTCTTGTATTCAAGTATGAAATTTGTTAACTATAAACGAATCTTTTTTTATAAGAACAAATGACGGGCTTAAAGCAAAAGTCAGAAGCTTAAAGCTACTGAGCAAAATACAGATGGAATATTCACAGTGCAAGAACGAGCTACAGAAAGTTGAGTTTAGAGGTGCGCTAGAATTCGTTGAGGGCAAAAGTGGAATAAAGGTTTAGTGTTCTGTTGCTCTCAACTCA